>BHFT01001671.1:0-86630 GCA_004320025.1 Laticauda laticaudata
TTTCTGTTCTTTTCCGTTCTGTTTATGCAAATTTGGGGCACTTTTTGGAGCGGATAACAACGGATGGAGCCACCCCCTAAATGTTGCTCGTCCGCTGTGTCCTTTTTGCATACGTTTTGCATCCGTCGGCCAGTGGGACCTAGCCTTAATATAGAAGGGATGGTCTGAAAGAGGGCGTGTGAGCTTTCTATTTAATTTTTTTCCTTCCAAAGCTAAAAAGGCAGATTCAGAGAAACAGCTTTGTTCAATCAAAAGGGATGCTCTGTTTTTGATGTTAGACATCAGTGTTGCCACCATCCTTTTGCTAAGGCTAAGGACTATAAGGTCTCTGCTAGAAGGATGGTATTCAATGGTATTGAACGGTTGATAGTATTCAACCGTTCATTCACTCCAATAAATATCCTGTCAAAGATTCTGGGTGCCATTAAGATAGAAAAAGAATACCATTCTTTTTTTGACAAGGACACACATTCATATTCATTTTTTTATTGTCCTTATATACTACAGCAAACATTAACTGCAATAATAGTATTACTTACTGCTCATCAATAATACCTCACTTAATTGAAGAGAGATATCAAATGAGATGTTGCAAGCATTCCTCCTGAATCCTCTACTCTTTAATATTTCATGGATGAACAGGTGGAAATAATGCGTATCACGTTTTCATATAACAAAAATCGGACAGAGAGCTGATAACTTAGAAAATAAATGTGACATTTTAAGATAATTTAAAATTACCTTGAAGTAGCATAATGAAATCTAATAAATATTATGCAGAGTTCTTCCTTAGGAAAATGCATAGATCTTGAAATAGTAGATGAATATGATCCAGGAATATAATATGACTGCAAAAAAGGCAAAGTATATTTGATCTAAGACTGTAAGTGAACAAACATAGCAAATACAATTTTAGACCTACATCAACAGAAGAATAATTTCCAAATCATAGCTATGCACCATGAGTATTTTACCCAGTTCTTGGCACTCCATTTTAAGGAGGATCCAAATAAATTAGAACAGTTCAGAGAATGGCAATAAAAAATAATAATTCGGGGAGTAGAGCCTATGTAAGTAAGTAAGCCTATGAAGTAAGCCTATGAAGAAAGTTTGAAGTTGGCTATATTTATCCTTGGAAAAAAAGATGATTGAGGGAGATATGTAAACATTCTTTAAATAGTTGAAAGGATATCCACATTGAATAGACTTGCTTTATTGTATTAACCTCCATTTCACAGCTAGCAACCTGCTAGGTATTACTGTGTACCTGAAATGGATCTGTGCTATTTGCAACATCTTAAGGGCTGGGATTCAGGGTTACATCTTGGTGATATGGGCAGCAGATAAATTTAATAAATAAATAAATAAAATAAATACCTTGGCTGTATTCTGATTCTGCTCAACATTATCTGCAAAATTGTTTTTTTTTCCTTTTCATCAAGTGATTGAATTTTTAAAATAATTGTATGTGTGTATTTCTTGGCTGTCATCTCGTGGTCATCAGGATTTGTATAGGTGAATTGAGGAACTTGTGTTGTGAAAGGGCATTAGCTCTGCATCTCTGGCTGTGGGAGTTGTAAATTACCTAAGAACATGATATGCAGAGAGGAACCAATGGTCAAAAGGAAGCAGATTCTGACAGAAAGGTGGTGAGATGGTGATTGAAAGGGGATCAGGGACTGGATAGAAGGGGGCAGCACCAACAAGAGACCAGAACATATCATTTCAAGTCTCCACATCAACATACCTCTACATCTTCTGCATTTGGTGTCTAGAGATAGAATGAAAAGGAAAACACTACTTCTGGAGTCAGATATTTAAAGCTGTGCTCTGACTGCCTAAGCTATGAGTGGGCCATGAAAGGCAGATAATGGCACAAGGACATGTCCTCTTGAAATGGCTAGTTAGCTGTTCTCACATTTTGATTTTAAATAGGTTTGTTTCCAATTGTAGGCAATGGCAACAAAAAGCTCTACTTTATGTTGAATGTTGTTTATTATAGCATTGTTGAATTTGCAACTGTGGGCAATAACCTTTAGCCTTCCGAGATTTACATCTTCCAGATTTATATTGTAGCTGTCACTGAAATTATGACATTCCTTAGCCACTTATACCGTGTTTCTCCAACAATATGGCCTCCACCAATAGGAAGCCCCACCATGTTTTATTGGCATAAAATCAAATTAAGCTCCTCCCCCAAATTAAGACCCATATTAAACATGCGAAATGGGGGAGAATGGCGGGGGGGTTTGCATTTAGGAAGTACTTATTGTTGCATGCCGGATATGGTGCTGCCTGCGTTGGTGGGGCACTTCATATCGGGAGACCTTCTCGCCACCGTGCTTTCCCTCTCTCCCTTGCTGTCGCGGTTTTAGAGCAGTGCATCGACGTTTGGCGCAGCCACGTGGGCAGTCAAGGCTCCTCCCTGCAACCGGAGCCCTGAGGAGACACTTCGCTTCAGGCACTCTTGTTGCACCTTCCGAGGGAAGGCGCTCGCCGAGAGGATCTCTTCCTCTCTCTCTCTCTCCCTGCAAGGTCAACGTCTGAGCTGTGGCTGAGGAGGAGGAGGCTGCAGCCGGTTCCTCCTGCTTGCTGAGAGGTGAGGAAGCCTTGGCTTTGCAGAGCAAGTGAAGCACTGCTGCCTGGGCGAGATTTGGGAACGAGGGCAGGAGGAGGCACACACACGCACCCACGGCTCGCTTTCACACGACTCTGCCCAGCCTGCATGGCTTGGCGTGGCCCTGGCAAGATGAGCGGAGGGTCCGGCGGGAGGCACTTGCTGCCTTGGTGAGAGCTCTGCGGCCGGGCAAGGAGGGTTCCGCCTGTTAGCTGTGGCTGGGTGCCCCAGGCTAAGCTGACAGGTGGGCCCTCCTTCCCGTGGCAGAACTCTCACAAGGCAGCGAGCGCCTCCCCGCCAGACCCCTGCTCATTCCGCCAGGGCTGCGCCAGAGCCGTGCGGGCTGGGCAGAGCCGGGAAAGCGAGCCGTGGGTGGTGTGCGTGCCTCCTCCTGCCCTCATTCCCAAATCTCGCTGGGCAAGCACGCTTCCACTTGCTCTGCAAACCGCGGCTTCCTCACTGCTCAGTAAGCAGGAGGAACCGGCTGTAGCCTGCCTCCTCCTCAGCTCAAGTGCAGACAATTGACCTTGCAGGGAGAGAGGGAGAGAGAGGGAGAGATCCTCTGCGGGTGAGCACCTTCCTTGGAAGGCAGTGAAGGAAGAAGTCTCCTCAGGGCTCCGGTTGCAGGGAGGAGCCCTGACTGGCTGCACATGGCTGCGCCAAATGCGTTCCTCTAACACCACGACAGCAAGGGAGAAGGGAAAGCAATGGTGGTGGAAGGTCTCCCGAACATCCAAGCTGTCGCCGCCCGCCCACCCGAGAATGCAAGTGGGGGGGAATTAAGTCATCCCCGAAAAGACGGCCTTGCTGTTTTTTTCGGGGGTCAAAAAAAAATAAGGCCTGGCCTTATTATGTGAGAAACATGGTAGTATTGTTCTTTTTTCCCTCCCATTTTTTCTTCGTTCCCTTTATTTTATTTCTAAATATTTCTTGATTCCTCCCCACAGAAATTAAATCTTGTTTTAGTTTATCTCCAACATATTGCAACACTTATTTCCAGGAGCAATCAATCCCTTTCGTAATGTTTGTAAACATTAATCAATCTTTATAATTTGTACTGTCTTGTTAAATTTAATAGTAGTATCACAGCATATTTCATAACTTCTCTAGAATTAAAACAACGTGAGCATTGTTACTGGACTTGTAAATTCGAGTAATAGTGATGTTTGAAGATGTTAGATACAATGTTGGCTGCCTTCTTTGGAAGTAATGCCACATGATCAATATACTGTATTGTATATTGGCGTATTTTTTTAACAGTGGTTGTATTGATTAAGTTGGAAGGGCAGATAAATCAATAAAAAATAATAAATGTGTAGAAAGAAAAAAAATCAAATTAAAAAGAAAATGAAACTTTTGTATGCCTCTTTGTGCATGTATGTGTCTGTGTGTGCATACTTGCAATTTCTTTTTTCTTACACTTACCTGTATATTTAGACTCACGAATCTGTTTTCCTTATTTGTTTACCTTGGTGATAATGATAGTTGTATTGATCTAAACACATGTACGCACACATGCAATATCTTGGACCTCATTCATTTTTAAGAATTTCAGTCTCGTTTTATTTTAATAATTTATTTATTTGTACCTCACCTTTGTTATTTTTACAAATAACTCAAGGTGGCAAACATATCTAATACACCTTCCTCCTCCTATTTTCCCCTGTGTTGGATTAACAGAGGGTGACTAGCCCAATATTTGAAGCTGTTTGAACCAAATGTTTATCATGCCAGTTAAATGAAAGTATAGGGCTGTGTAAGAACTGCCTCGAAATGAGAGGAACCACAGTTAAAATCATTCTCAGTAATGCTTTGGTGGTGCTCTACAGCCTAACTGGTAGTAAAAGTGGTGGTGCCCAGTTCAGCCGAACCAGTAGTAAAAAAAACAGCTACTCCTTAGGCTGAAATGGTATTTCTTTTTTTCCTCCTGACGATCAGCTGTTCCATCAATCAGCTGTGCTGGGATCCCCTCGCTGTTTTACTGCTTCGCCTAGCAGGCAAAAAGGGGCATGTGGGGGGTGTTGTGTGGACTCCTCGCACTCCGTTTTTTTTGCCTCCTGGGAGCAAAAATGCCCCCTCCAAACAAGCTTCCCTGAGGCCCAGGAGGCAAAAAAACAGAGCGCGGGGGGGGGGGGGNTCCCAAAAGGGGGGGGGGGGGGCTGCAAAAAAAGCCACGCCTACCCAGTCACATGGTCATGTCCATCTAGCCATTCCCACCTAGCCACACCCACAGAACCAGTAGTAAAAATATTTGCATCCTACCCCTGCACTAGTGGAATAATATTCAAGGGCATCAGATGGTGCAAGTCCTTTGCCCAGAAATCTTTTAGCTAAGGCTGAGCACATCTCTGCTTTCCAAACAAAAATGGAGCATGAGAAGACAAATTCCATGAACTATATCAACATAGATGGATGCAGTCTGCAATGGAGTACATTCTGACAGATTGATTGATTATGTGCCATCAAGTTGGTGTCCAGTTTAACAAGCACATAGATTTTTGTTTATAGGACAATCTGTCCCCAGTCTGATCTTTCAGGTCTTCCAGAAGTGTACACATTGCTGCTTTAATTAAATTTATCCAATTTGCTTCTGATTGTTATCTTTCCTTTCTCCATTCCCATAGATTTATAGACTTCTCCAGGGAGCTAGTTCTTTGCCTAATGTGCCCAAAGTATGATAATTTGAGCCTGGTCATTCTCAAGGGAGAATTCTGGGTTGATTAGATATAGGATCTGTTTGTTTTGTATGATATCCATGGTATTCTCAGTTATCTTCTCTCATACTAAGGTTCAAAGATGTCAATATTCTTTCTGTTCTGCTTCTTCAAAGTGCAATTTTCATAGCCTTAGCACAGGGAAATCATTGTCTGCACAATCCTGATCTTTCAGGTTTACACACATTCAGCAGCTGAGTATTTTTCCCAAGCCTTTCATTGCTCCTGTATCAAGTACTAGTCTGTGATGGGTTTTTTGATCACTGGTTCCTTTATTGTACATATTCATTCCTAAAAGACAAAATCTGTCATCATTTCAATAACTTCATTATCGATTTTAAGGCTGGTTGCTATTCTGGTAGTCATTAGTTTGATTTTTTAATGTATATGTTTAATATTATTCCTATTTTTGCTATGTCTTCCTTGACTTTACTTAAACATTTCAATCAGAATATTTTTTTGGGCTTGTTTGGATTTTCCTTGAAGTGGGCTGTGAGTTAGAAGAATTTCTTTTCTCTCAGGAATTAGGATGAGGCTATTTGGCACAAAAACTTGGCCAAATTTTCATAAAAATATGTCTAAACTAGGGAAAACACTTTTTTTTGCTCCACAGTGAAAATAATGCATGTGAAAGTTGCATGAGTTTTTCTATTTTTTTTAACAGTGATTTATCAGTATAATATTTCATATACCAATATGAAATTCATAGGTTTTATTCCTTGGCTATTAGCAACATCTGACTATCAATTGTTCTTCATTTTGGGAAAGTAAACTGACACTAATATACATAGTTCACTTCCCTGAAGATAATTCAGTTTATTCTTAGATTTAACAATTTACACTCCATTAAAATGAGTGTGTGTGTGTGTGTGTGTGTGCACGCGCAATTATAAAATGTATCATAGCTACAGTAAAACCATTATTCTATTGCTTTTCATTCAGAAAACTTGGGTTGCAATAGATGAGGTTTTGGTTTGGATAATTTATTTATTATACATAAACTTTGTACATTGTTTCTGAAGTGGTCTGCACAGTTGCAATAAATCATATCATTTGTATCAACTTGGATGATTTGCATATTTACAGAAAGATTTAATATTTAATCACTTAGCATTGTTTGCATAAGGGTAGAAAATATGACAACACCACAGTTACACAAATGGATTTTAATGACCTAGTTCTGTATTTAATGATCATTCAGAATTAAATGGGCACTCTTTTTCTCCAAATAGTCAATTAAACTGAAGTTTAACAATGGTTATTTATGATGTCATGACAACTTCCATTTACCTTAATAAAGCTAGATGGCTTAATACAGACTTCGTTAACAGTTTGTGTCAGACAAATATTTTCTCACCGTACTCTTATCTCAAAAGCATAATTAAGCTGCCATTTAATTGAAACCGGTTAAATATAGGTTCAGTTAAACCTCTACAGTTCAGTGACCTTACTGGTTATTATACCAAGTAAGTACAGGAAAAATCTTGCAATAATTCTAAATAGTTTTGAAACTCAACTGCTGGATTACCTAATTTTCTACAGTGGTTTCTTTTTCTAAAATCTGTGCTTTTAAAATAATACAAGAAATAGCTTTTGGTTTGATGTTGTGGAGTGCTCATGTGAAAATGCATTTAAAGAAGAAAATAGGTTCGTGTCTACATAATTCTTAGAATTTGATATTTCTAATACTTTTTTTTCCTTTTAAATAATTGCAAAATTGTTGGTAGTGTCAGCTTTTTTAATTCAATGTAAAGAAAAACTTAGTAAAGAAACAACTATAATTTTGTAGTTTGGATGTGAAAGATTAAGAAATACGGAATCCTTGGTACTCTCTCTGCTTGGTTGTTTTCTTGCAGACATCTCATTACCAAACTAGATAACATCATCAGTGCTAAAAAACAACAACTAGGTAACATGATCAGTGCCTTTTTTGTAGCACTGACATTACCTAGTTTGGTAATGAAATATCTGCAAGAAAACAACCACACTTGGAGAGCTGTAAGGACTCCACAATTCGAGTCTGAGTTATAAACATTATCTTCAAAGATTTAGAAATTGCATTTGGGGAATGAAGAAGAACAAATAACACGGATCAATAAATGTGCCTTTATATTTCATGTTGCACACTTGAATATAATTAACAATTTCCTTTCTTCAGAAGCTATTCGATTTCAAATACATAAAAGAGATAGATTATTAGTGTATTCATTCATCATCTACATGTGCAATAATATATTTATCATGATTTGTGTGATTTCATTTTCTTATGTGACTTCCAATTTATTTAAATTGACACTTTTTTCCCTAGTAGGTACAAAAGTTAAATTTTCATAATGATTTATTATTATTTTTACTTCCCATCTAGCTTCTGAGGAAAAGGCATATAGGAAATGACATTGTTACAATTGTCTTTCAAGAACCTGGAGCACTTCCTTTTACTCCAAAAAATATCCGTTCTCATTTTCAGCATGTCTTTGTCATTGTCAAAGTCCACAATCCATGCACTGAAAAAGTGTGCTATAGGTGAGTACAAATGCGTGGACCAATCAATTTGGCTTCTTGAAGTCCATTAAGAATTGTGTAGGTTTTCTGAATGTTAGCATTTTCCTCTCATCTACAAAGCTTGATTATTAGCAAAACCTAGAAAATCAGTATTTAGTCACAATAATTAGCAGAGTCAGTTATGAATGTTCCATACAGAAGCAGTTTCTGTTCACAGAAGCTGTAGGCAGAGTTTGCCTGCAATATTGCAATATAACCACTGTACTACCACAGTTCCTAGTTACATGGCTAGAGAATGGCATCTATAATTGAGGTAGAAGTTGCATTCCTTTGCGCTGAATTTCTTTCAATCATTAAAGCTTTTCCAGTACTCATGTTGTGATGAGTTGGTACAAGAGAAATTAATGGTTAAGGATTAATTGGCTAATAAAGCATATATTAGAATTTAACAGCAAAATGCCATAATTAAAATGAGTTCTTCAACCTTTGCTGCTGCTGCTTAGTCACCAAATGTCTATTAAAAGAGTATAAAAATTGTTAAGGAAAAATAATTTCTCATTTGTACAGAATCATGATGTACAGTAATACTTCTTCATTCTCTTTACTTTTTTAGTGTTGGAGTTTCAAGATCAAAAGATGTTCCACCTTTTGGACCACCTATCCCAAAAGGAGTAACTTTTCCTAAGTCAGCAGTTTTCCGGGACTTCCTTTTGGCCAAAGTTATTAATGCAGAAAACGCAGCCCACAAATCAGAAAAATTTCGAGCCATGGCAACCAGAACACGACAAGAGTACTTGAAAGATCTAGCAGAAAATTTTGTTACTACTGCTACAATAGAAACTTCGGTCAAGTTTAGCCTCATTTCATTAGGGGCAAAAAAGAGAGAAAGAGTCAAAGCAAGAAAGGATGCTCATTTATTCAGTGTTGGAGCAGTAATATGGAATGTGATAGCGCGAGACTTTGGTCAGTCACTTGATATTGAATGCCTGCTTGGCATCTCCAATGAGTTTATCGTCTTGATTGAAAAGGAGTCAAAGAACGTTGTTTTCAACTGCTCCTGCAGAGATGTTATTGGCTGGACATCTGGGTTAATGAGCATAAAAATATTTTACGAAAGAGGAGAATGCATTCTTCTGTCTGCATTTGATAACTGTGCTGAGGACATCCGAGAAATAGTTCAAAGGCTAGAAGTAAGTATATGTTTCAATGCTTTTATTCTTCAAAATTTAGTTATTTTCAAGAAGTTTAAAAATGAATAAAGTTAAGTGACAGCACTGTATATGTGCTATAGCTCTGCCTCTCAGCAGAGAAGCTCTAAAGAGGAATTCGCACATGTTTATTCATACTTCAGAGTGGTCATTGGATCATGATGCCAATTGTGTTCGTAGTGTTTGTATGGCAGAGGGAGAGGGAGGGAGGGAGAGACAGAGAGACCACGAGAGAGAACAAGCACCAATATTGTATAGTAGTTAAGATTCAGGATTAGGTTTACAGAGACTTTTTAAATTTCCTTTGGCACTGATGGTAGCTGGATGACTCTGGACCAGGCACACTCCTTCTGCCTTAGTCTGGGAAATAGATATAACTAATGTAATAACATACGAATTATTATCTTTTATAAATCTGTAGAAATGTATGAAACAAGTTAAAATAAAATTTGACCAGCTTGCCGAGCTGAAAGATGCCACATATCATCAATGCACTGCTGCAACTTTGATAAAGATTCTCCTTCCACTGTTGCATTATAATTTTTAATCAGATGAATTATTTGCATTCGTAATCAGCAATGATTACTGAGAAGGCACTTTAGCAATCCTGTGGATTTCAGCCACAAATGTGGTAATAATAGGACAAGTCTAGAATATACAAATTAAGATTCCAGATCCTTAATAGCATACTTAGTCTCCATGCATTTGCATCCAACTCATATCAAACATTCAGGAAAATGTTTACTACTAATGCAACAAAAGTTCCTATTGTTGAAAAATACCTTAATGACCTCAATTAATGACCATTTGTTCAGAGACTATTTGAATTGACAAGAGATACTTATGACAAGTGGTACTTACGACCAATTGTCAAAGTTCTGGCTGTCAGTGTTTTTACAGTCACATCATTGCAATTCAGCTGCTCAGAAATCACTTTATGATATTGCAGTATTGCAAGGTCTGATGGTCACAGTTTGCAACCTCTACTGCTGACATGCTTAAAAATGGTGTGTGATTCATTTAACAATAGCAACTAGAAGAATTGGAATTATGTTTGCTAACCACACAATCACATGACATTGTGTGTTCCAACTATGTCACTTAATGTTGGAAATTCCTGTCCCAATTGCCATCATTAATTGAGGACTGCTTGTAAAAAGAAATTAATTTATTTTAAAGCAATCTTCCACTATTTCCTTGAAATTATTTGGAAATTCAAGTAAACAATGTCATTTTTAGACATTTCGAAAGAAGTGGATTACTCATATTGTTCCTCCAGAGCCCGCGACAACTATGACATTTCAGTTAAAGCAATAGCATCGGTATCAAAAAGACAAAGAAACAAATGCCTCAGTTGACTTAATAACCCAAGAGCACTTTAGGTTAAAAACAGCTACACCCTGACAGGTTCATCGACAGTAAAAGAGCCAGTTTACCCAAAACCTATGTTAAATCATGATGATCCTCTAATGGGTTAAAAGATCAAAGTCAGGCTGTGATTCGGTATGTTTCAAATAATTCTTTCAACATCAAATTCTGTTGTGCTAGGGCAGTCCCACTTAAAACAAATGATAATAAATTAATTTAGAAAGAGCAAGGGTTGTTTTCAGTGCATTGTGTTCCAAGTAAAGCTGCAAGTGGTGTACCAGGTAAAACCATGCAAAAGTCCTACTTGCCACAATCTAATTGTAACACTAATCCTCTCAGATACAACCAGGAACATAACATTGTGCTTCCAACTCTCAGCCCTCACAGATGTTCTGTGGTTGATGGTATCAAAATATCTAGGAAGACAAGAAGCATCATATCCCTGCCATCCAAATCCCATCCCAGATCATACAAGAGGAAACTCAGTACAATTTCTGTCCAATGTCCAGATTCAAATCCAAAATGCTACAGACCCAGATATTTCCAATGCCCTCTTTAATTAGATATAATCAGATATCAGATACTACCACTTTTTCACAAATCCAAGAACTTCAGGGTTAGAGGTGTGGCAATAGTAGACCAGTTTTGTTGGATCCAGGCATGGCCCTTTGAGGTGTAGGCAGACCAGTGCCTCTTCAAGGGTCTCTGCCACCTAAACAAAATGTTGACCCTATAATGCAGCTATCGGGATGCTCCTCCCAAGCTGCTTTTATTCGCCTGGTGGACAGAGAGCCAAGCCACACGGTAAATATTTATTTATTTAAAAAATGTATATAGCTGCCCATTTTATGAGCAGCGACTTTGGGTGGCATTCAGTAATTTATGAATTTTGTTCATGAGATAGCGGGGGGACTGCAATGACCAGGACATTGAAGAGCAGCTAGAACAGAACAGAACAGAACAGAATAGAATAGAATAGAATAGAATAGAATAGAATAGAATTCTTTATTAGCCAAGTGTGATTGGATACACAAGGAATTTGTCTCAGTGCAAATGCTCTCAGTGTACATAAAAGAAAAAATACATTCGTCAAGAATCATCAGATACAACACTTGATAATAGTCATAGGGTACAATAAGTGTCTTTCCTTCAGTGCCACTGTAACTTTAAAAGATCCCTGAAAAAGGACTACCTTTAGTTCCATCTATGTTTCCTGCTTGATTTCCTCATTCCACTCTATATTCACTTCCAGTACTTCTAACTTTCTGCCAGCTAGTTGATTCAACTTCACTTCCTTGTAAAAGAATGTGTGAAAAATTCTATTCTTGGTTATTTGCCTAATTCAGATTATCATCCACAAATTCAGTTCAAATGTCTGGATGATCATAGAATTGAATAGCAGACAATGTTTACTTCTCTATTGTCTTCTCTATTTCAGTTCTGACATATATTATTACGTATTCATGTAGCTATGTCACTAAATGCATGGAAGATGTATCTCATATTCCAAAACTACAATGCTACTTTAAGACACTGGGATTAATAAAATAAGAGAGTTGATAATTTCAGATGGAATTTTTTTTTTCTCTAGACAAAATATTCAGTGGATCTTGGAGTTGAGGTGATTTTTCTTCTTTTTCCTTTCCCCCTCTATTCCAAAGTATAACATCACAAATACTATGGTTCCTCATAGTATCCTCCAATTAAGGATTGTTTTGGAAATATGAGTAATATGGAAAGAAACATGCTAGGATTTACAACTGCTGCCGTTCATAAACTGTGTTTATGCAACATGTTTAACCAGGTTGGATTGAGCAGTTCTATTTACATGACAAGCTTTGTTAATTTAATCTTTGTTTATAGTCTTGTTTCATGGCTTAGCATGTTTTATCAACCCAGTTTGTTTGGTTACAGTTTTAAAGTTCCTTCTTGTGTGAATTCCATAAATGTGAGTTTATTCCAGTAACAAAACCCAGCCCCTTATAACAATGTTTATTGAAAGAAAGCATAAGACAGGGAAATTTCCTATCAATTTGTTAAAGACCTCACTTTGCACAATTACATAATTGTATTTTAATCTCCGTTTTTCTTCTTTTTTTAAACCCTCCTTCAAAATTTCAGTACTCCCTGACACCATACTTTCCCTCCCTTCTTTAGTGTTTGGCTGGATGTGGAATTAAGGATACAATAAACAGAGACAGAATTTACAGATTTCAGAAGGATAACTTTACAGTTTAAAAAAACAATAACATAAAAGTAGCAAAACAAGTTCAACGAGGTTTGCAAATGATTGCTTGGTTTCTGAAATAAAAAGAGAACAAACCAAGAATACATCTCGTAAAGGCAAATTTTGATTCCTAGCTCAGTGGCATTTTCTATAAATTCTTTTTCAAGCCAAATTATTTTAGCTGATTTTCTTTGTGTTTCCTAATCATCATACAACTCAAATCAAAGTTGAATTCTGGATGAATTTCTTCCTCCCAAGGATGGCACAGGAGGCTACATTTTCTTCCAATTGGCATTTTCCCTTTCTACTATGGGGACAGGCAAAATAATAGCAGGGGATAGAGGAATTCCAGAAACACTTCATATCCTTTTTTCCAGTGGGAGCATCTAGGGAGCAATGTCTTATTTGTCATTCTTTTTTGAAAACTTAAATTCCATAATACAGAGTTTTCCATCCTTGACAACTTTAGGATATATGGGCAGTGTTCCAAATTCGATAAATAAAAAAAATTGGGAGTTGGAGTCCACCCATCTTAAAGTTCGTTTTTTATATATATCAAATTTAGAAACCACCCAGCTCCATACTCTGTATTGCTGAGTTGAGAAACATTGCCATGTTTCACTGTCATGATGTATGGGGTTATTTCTCTCCAGTGACTGGAAATAAAGCGTTGGAAGATGTTGGGGAAACTGGAATTAACCGTATTTTTGGACTATAAGACGCAACCCCCTCCCCCCCAAAAGTAGGTGGAAATGTCTGTGTATCTTACAGAGCGAACACAGTTTTTGGCCTCCCAAACCCTCCGTGCATCCCATTTTCGCCCTCCCCCGTGTTCAGAAACACTCTGCAGGCCAAAAATGGGCCCATGCATCCATTTTCACTTTCCCCAACACCGGGGAGGGCAAAAATGGGACGTGTGGAGGCACAAAACTACTTTTTTCCTTGTTTTCCTTCTCTAAACCTAGATGCGTCTTATGGTTTGGTGCGTCTTATAGTCTGAAAAATACGGTATATAGGTGTAAGTTTTTTTATATTTCTTTTACACTTCAGAAATTATAGATATGTTTTAAAAACCATTTAAAGGAAGATGGGATGATTTTAAAAAAAATCTATATATAATTTGGTAATGGTTGATCATTCTAATTATAGAAATCGTTTTAATGCTTTATGACAAATCTAAGATGCAATTAAAGATAAGTAGGTAATGCATGCAGATGTTTCAAGAAACGTGACTAATGACTTAGAATGCTACTCCCCCAATTCTTCCATGTTTCAAATACATGTAACCTAAAGAAATTGTCAGATATGATTCATCATCAAGGAGATTTCTTCCTCTGGCTCTGGGTTCCCTGCTTGTTGACTTTTCTTTTTCTTAATCCTCCCTTTATGCTTATTATCTGTTTAGTTTAGAAATTTATAAAGTCCCCCAATTATTAGTTTTAAGAAGATTTGAAAAATAGATGATTGAAATATCAACCTTACTGTGAAACCACACTAGGCAGAATCCTAATCTTAGCAATATTTGAATCAACATTTGTATAATATCAAAACAATATTTTTACTTTTGTTTATACATACAATTAATATTATTTATTTTTAAAATATTATTCTACTTTCAAAATCAGCTGTCTCTTGGAAGAGAAATTATGGGGACGTAAATAAACTTTTTTCCCACTGATTATTATTTTCTTCAAGTTTGTTAAAAAACTGAAATTCACCAGAGTATAATGAATTTTTAAAAAACTGCATCTGCAAAGATTTCTGTGACAACCTTTGCTCATTTTACACATTACCTGGAATAAGTATCATTAATTCAGGGTGTCTGCTTTTGAGTAAATATGCACCGGATTGAAGATCCCATGTTGAAATACAAAGTACATTTTTCTAAACATCAGGTCTTTTAAACACAAAGGTGTCTTGCTTCCTGAATAACTGTGCTAGGATTACACTTTTAGGAATAGTAGCTCTGCCATAAATTGTGAGATATTAATAACAATAATAATAACAACAATAACAATAATAATAAATGTGTGTGTGTGTACACACACATTTTATCATGAAAAACGTTACATCGTTACACATGAAGTGATATGTGGAAATGTTCTTGTTCTTATCAAATCTGATGGTTCTTTAGATAGTAACCAGAGGATGTGAAACAGCAGAAATGACCTTGAGAAGAAATGGCTTGGGACAGCTTGGATTCCATGTCAACTTTGAAGGGATTGTGGCAGATGTGGAACCATTCGGTTTTGCGTGGAAAGCAGGCCTGCGTCAGGGCAGTCGTCTCGTAGAGATCTGCAAAGTAGCGGTCGCAACACTCACTCATGAACAAATGATTGACCTATTGCGCACCTCTGTGACAGTCAAGGTGGTGATTATTCAGCCTCATGAGGATGGTTCGCCTAGAAGGTAAGACATTAGCGGATGTATCCTTGAGCTTACTTATGAATTTGCCCTTTATATACAAGCTTTCCTTGCTGAGTTGATTGACATTGGATACAGTTAGTCTTTGGCTGATGACCACAGTTGCTCCCAAAATTTCTGTTATTAACTGAGATACTTGTTAATTGAGTTTTGCTCCATTTTACGACTTTTTTTGCCTCAGTTGTTAAGTGACTCACTGCAGTTGATAAAGTTCGTAGTCCAGTTGTTAAGTGAATCTGGCTTGCTCATTGACATGGCTTGTCAAAAGGTTGCAAAAAGTGATCACATGACTTTGGGACACAGCAGCGGTTATAAGTATGAACCAGTTTCCAAGCATCTGAATTATGATCACGTGAATCCTGGGGATGCTGGAAAGGTTAGGTAACTCTGAAAAGTGGTCATAAGTAATTTTTTTCAGTGCCGTTGTAACTTTGAACTGCCACTAAATGAATGGTTGTAAGTGGGGGACTGCATGTACTTTCCCTCTGTAAGAGACTGAATTAGACATTATTTGGTAGCATTGTCCCTTTTTAAAGATTATTTTTTAATTGGAGAATCTTTTGGACAATAAAAAAGGAAAATATTTTTCGAAAAAGAATAAAAACAGGAAAAAGAAAATAAAGTGAAAGTTAAGTGAGAAAAAAATAAAGAAATGAAAAACAAATAGTAATTTCAATCTGTTTTACAGTAGTTATAAATGCATTCAAATTTTATCTTCTGTCTCTAAAGTTACAACAGAACTCCTTTTTTCCCATAATCTATCCTTTCTAATTGTCAACCCCAAAAAATTACAAGGTCACTTTTCTCATTTTCAGCAAAAAGTCCTTGGAATGGTTTCCAAAAGAATGGAGTGATGTCATATTTGACTCTATGTATTTAAAAATATAAGACGCATCTGCCTGGGCCATACAAAGGCCCATATTATCCCACACATTTTTCTCTTAATTGTACACTCAGATATTTTTGAGAATCTCACAAGCCTTATTGGTGTTTCTCAGACTAGAGTTCCATTGTCATCTCTCACAACCTGCTACCTGGGTGAGCTGCACTGGCAGTCCTCGTCCTGCATTCTCCAGAGCATGATAGTGGAGTGACAGTGCACCTGAATCTAAAGATTGGATGTAGCCATATAGAGCCTCATTATTTGTTCTGGGACATTTAGAAACCATTTAAATTAATAGTTATTACATAACCTGTAGAAAAAGATTTCAGGGAATAGTCATGTACTGTTTGAAGCTACTTCCTTTTGTCTGCTTGAAATCTTCTGACATTGGATGACCTCAATTTTAATCCTATGTATGCGGGCACAAACCTGCCTTTCCATACTCAATGTAATTGAATTGACCCACACCTTGTTTTCTGTTGCCCTCTTTTCTGAAGTATAAAGCCACAAATATTTCTTGCATAGGAAAAGCATTCCAATTGTGAACACTTTTGCTGTTCCTCATTTGTTCAATCACTGAAATAACATATATGGACACACACATACAAATGAAAACCAAATTAAAACCATATTGTTTGAAAATATAAGAGTCAGATAAAATACCTAGCAGCTGTGGTACTAACAGTTTATGTTGTAAAGACTAAGCAGGAGGAGATTGACTAAAAATCACTTTCAAAAAAAAAATTAGCAAGGAAGGAGCATCCTAACTTTGCTCTATGGAACTGGGACTGCCATCAAGAAAGCCCTTTTTCAATTAACAAATCCCCTGACATTCTAGGTAGGAAAAATACATTTCAAGCTGAATGTACAAGATAAGTAGATTATACTCAGAAAAGATAGTCCCAAAGATAACAAGGACCTGAGCCATAAAGAGATTTATAGATCTTCACCAGCAATTTTAGCTGTACTCAGAAGCTTATTAGGAACCAATGTAGCACCTACAAAACAGATGTTACTTTGCTAATGAGTAAGAGATGTTCTCTGCTCCTAAATTTTGAATCAGTTGCAGTTTTTGAATAATCATCAGAGACAGCCCCAAAGATAAGAGTTTGTGCAAGAATGAATGTCACTAGGCCATTTTACACTTGTATCTGTTGTAATAACTAAAAGTAGCAACCGTTTTTTATGGCTGTAGCCTCTATCTACTACCCAGGGGGGGAACTATAAATCAATCTCCCATATTATAGCTCTCTTCCTTCAAAGAGATTGTGATCTTGTCAAGAGCCAGTGTTGAAACTAGATAAGTTTCTGGACAGTCAGTCCATAATGTTGGAATTTAATCCATGTCTGTTTTATCTAACGCAGTTTCACAGATTCACATATTGTGTTAGGACTCCCATGCACTGGTTGCTTGTCCTGGGACTATGATGGCTGAGCTTATCTTACAGAAGATACAGTCCTCTGTCTTGGGACTCAAAAGAATCCAAGATGCTATGATCTTGATAGCTCCAAGCAAATAGTGATTTTATCTGTAAACACGTCAAATAAGGAAACTTGTTGTGAGAGGCCATCCTCAAATCAGTCTCATCCAATGCTGTTTTACTAATTCTGTATTCCAGATATTAACCAGATTCATAGTGGTATATTCCACAAGATCTGTAACAATTCCTATTGCATAAGCTTTGGAAATTCTGTAGACACTTCCATGAGCATCTGCTGGAAATCAGTAGCTGATTATTTTCCAGTCCAGTGGAGACTGGTGACTTTAAGGAATTTCACGGTGATTAGAAAGTGAGCTGATTATGAAAAAGAACTAATAGAAACATCTTCCAGTTCCAGTTCCTGAATAAGCTGTTGGGAAGGAAAGAAGGAAGGAAATTAATATATGGCCATCTATATGTATCAGGTCAGTAATGATCTGAGACAGGAGGTCATGAAATATTGAGCCACTTCTTTACCAGCCTCCTGAGCATGGAGATTGAAATCTGTGAATACCATTATTCTGGAAAGTTGATCACCTGCAGAATAGGTCTCTTTGAAGAACTTCACTGCTTCTCTTCTGCAATCTTAGAATTATAACTACTGCAGCCCCTGAACCTAGTCAAAAATATTTCTGACAAAACAGTTCCTTTCCACAACCAGACTATTAGCAATAACATGCCAGATCTGCCCTTTCATCTCTGTCAAAAAATAGGGATGGGTTGCAGATTGATTCAGGCCAAGGCTCTCATCATCTGGCATCCAGGATCTTCTGGGCTGGAAGTGGCGTGCTTTAAGTTGACAATATGTGTACATGACATGATGATGCAAATCCCAGTGTATTTCAGTTCTGGAATTGGATGCAAGTAAATAAGTTGCAGGTTTTGTCCCATCAGATGTTTCAGGGGACTGTCATGGGCTTTCAATAGGAATATTCAGCCCCTGAGCAGTCAACATTAATTTACATTGAAATCAGTAAAGAGCTTCTAATGTTCCCATCAGATTCTGTTCTTTTTTCCCCCTTTTATTGGGAATGCCTTCTGGGTGTGCCCATCTTATCAATAGTGGATTTATCTTCTTTCTGTTACTGGGAGAATGATCTGTTTGAAATCTGAGAGCAATGAATAATGACCTTAGCTAATTAGTTCCCCTTTCAATTAAGGGTTGTATTTCTTTGAATCCAAGATCTGAGGAGTTCTGAGACATGCACTGTTCAGTATAAATGATAAACATATTTTTCTTGGTGTTGTTTTGTTTAAATATCAGAAGCCAACAACAGTCAGAGGTGAGGAGGAGGTAAAGGATGTTGGAGGGAGGTTACAAATGCTGTTTGATTTTGCTTGTGCTCTTTAATTCTAGTTAAGAAGGCTGTAGTCTTATGCTCGCTTGTCTGGGAATAAGCCTAACTAGACTAAGTTGGATTTAGATCTGATTAGGGACATAGAGGATTGCATATAGTAACTTATCAAGCATTCAACAAAAATAGAAAGTGGATTAAAAGGAGAGAGGAACTGTTCCTATTTTAATTGCATGGTGAGTTTATAAAGGTACTTTTTTCAAGAGGCAACTGGACTTTCTGGTTTTTCTTTGAAGATGTTTTGCTTCCCATCCAAGAAGCTTCTTCAGCTCTGACTGGATGGTGGGGAATGGAAGGATTTATACTACTTGCCGGCAGCTGGTCATTTGCATTCTTTTAGCGGGGTAGTTAAGATCACCTGGAGGTTTATCTGTGTTTATCAGGGTCCACCTGAGTGGTGCAAATTGGTATGAAGCTTTTTTGGCACTGTTGAAAGGACTGTGTTGTAGGTTGGAGATAGATGATGTCCTATCCCTCCCTCCCTGTTGAGAGAGTGCTGTTCAATTTTGGCATAAATTGCCTCTTTAACCAGTCTTTCAAACCAGCGATCCTCTCTGTCCAAAACATGGACTTTGTTGTCTTAAAAAGAGTGCCCTGTGTCTTTTAAATGCAGATGGACTGTTGAATCTAATTCTGATGTGTTTGTTCTCCTATGTTTATGCATTTAAAAGGCCACTCTTTTGAAAACAAAAACAGATAGCAAATGCTGCCTCTGCAAAGAAGCTGATGAAACAGTGGGTCACCTAATTAGCTGCTGCAATAAGATTGCACAGACTGACCACATAGGGCATCGTGACAAAGTAGCAACAACGGTGCATTGGAAAATCTACAAGAAATACCATTTGCCTGCAAGAGGAACTGGTGGAATGACAAAACAGGCAAAGTATTAAAAAAGGAAAAGATAAAGTGCACTGGGACCTTAGAATTCAAACAGACAAGCATCTATCACATAACACCTTGGACTTAACAACTGTTGATTAGAAAAACAAGAAAGTCTGAATAGTGGATGTGGAAATACCGAGAGACAGTAGAATGGAAGAAAAAGAACTGGAGAAAAATCACAAAATGCAAAAACCTACAAATAGAGGTAGAATGATTAGGCAAAATAAATCAAATAGTAATAGTTATGTGGAGGTGATCTGAAGACTATCAGAGTACTACTTGAACACTATCGGCAACGACAAAATTCAAAAATCAGTCAATTTCAAAAAGCAGCTTTACACATCCTGATACATTCTTCTATCTCAGCTTCTACCTCAGATCCTTGATTGTGGATAAAAATTCCAAATCCAGTCTAAATATTTGACTGACTGTGTAACCAATCATAATAATTGTAATAGTACAGACATACATATTTGCTTCAACTTAGTTTTCAACAAGTTAAAATGCTATAAGTTCCACAGTTTCTGTCACCTTGTCTTTCAACCTTCCAAGTTTTGAAATACTTCCAGTTTATAAAACTTGCCTACACTTTTTATTTAGCAGGCATTTAGTCATCTACTAAACATGCACTTTATATTTCATGCAATTGTACATTCACTGCTCTTCACTCTCTGATCTCCTTGTCTGAAAATGCCAGTGGTAATAAATTAAATTTACATAGTATGAAATGGGGCATGATGATTATGGTAGAATACCTTTGTGGTTCATTGTGATGTTCACCTCTGCCATAGGGGATGCTCAGAACTCTGTCGAATTCCCATGGTGGAGTACAAACTTGACAGCGAAGGCACCCCATGTGAGTATAAAACTCCTTTCAGGAGGAATACTACTTGGCATAGGGTGCCAACCTCTGCTGGGCAGCCTCTCTCTCGTGCCTCTCCAATCTTAGGAACAACTGACAGACTGCATTGCCAGCAGCTTCTTCATCAGGCACAAACTGCTATTCCTCGCAGCACCTCTTTTGACAGAAAGCTTCCGGATGGCGCAAGGTAACATACGCTCTTCCAGCTTATATTTTCTAAATGCTGTATCAAGGGAGCCTGGGCTCTGTCCGCCGTCTTTTTTTTTTTCTGGAAGCAAACAGTAATCAATGCTGCTACTAAAAGGAAGATGCAATTTTAATTTTGCCTGGAATATAAAAACTAATAAGCTTCTTTTGATACCCTCAGATGACTAACCAATGGAATAGAATAGGTCCTCTTAAGAAATAAAAATGAGGAATACATATTTGACAGTAAATAAATTTGATTCTAAATTGGGCAATTTTGGGTTTCAGGGTTTAGTGAGAATGTCTAGAGTACAGATTTCCTGATGTTTTGCTGCTAACTGCGGTTGCCATTTTTACAGAGCGGTCTGCTATGCATTTTCTCAATGGAAAGCATATTAGTATTTAATATGGAAATATTCAGGGTACGTGGAAGACTGAATATGATTTTCCTTGCTCAGGACTCATACAGAGTTACTGTAACACAGTCTGAAAATATATTATTGTAGAGCAGGAATGGAATCTCGTGTACGATTGAATCAAATCTGTTGTTCAATGAAGAATATATTTTTGGAAGAGCACATTAATTTTATTACTTTCATAATTTACTAATAAATGTATGATCCTTATAATTCATTATATAAGATATCATTAATTGTGAAGTAGTTTGACTAGTAATAAATATTGATGTGAAGAGGGCATACAGAATATGTACTGTTTTGAAGTTTTGGAGATTTTTTACTGGGACATAAATGAGTCTTCTGGAACATAAATCAATCACTGGAAGTCATAAATGAATAAATCAGTTATAAATGAATCACTGGGACATAAATCAGGCTGAGTGCCTGATTATTATAGTTCTTTATGTAGTGGTACTTAGGTACTCGACTGCTTTGAAATTCATCGAATTTGGTACTTGACACATTTTGACACAAAAATTTTCTCCCAGAACTTGTTTGTTTAGTACTCAACTCAAACTTGTGGCTGTCAGTTGCCTCATGATTATTATTCCTTAAGGGAAAAAAAATGGTACTTGCTGGTTTTGGTACTCATCGCACATCCTGGAACCAATTAATGACAAGTACCGGGGTCTCATTGTATAGTCAAACCCATTACATAGTTTAAATTTTAAAAAATATATGAATACTTCATATGCGTAAATATAAAATTTGTTCATGTGGAATTTTATTAAAGTAATAGGATGCCTACCGGATCACTACATATCTCACCACATCTTAAATTGCTCATTATTTCAGAAGTTCTCCAAGCAACCAATCATCCTCCAGTGATCCAGGACCAAGCGGGAGTAGTCAGTGGAGGCATCAAGTAGGATATGATGGGTATTTGTTATTTTTTATATATATCTTGATTGTGAAAAATACACAATGAATTGTATATATGTAAAGCATTCAAACTGCTTTTAGCCTTTATGAAGGTTTTAAAATAATTTTATAAAGATTATCAACAGATTAAAATGAAAATAGGGGAAAAGGGAAAGAAAGAAGTCTATGGAAAAAGAGAAAGAATAAAGAAAACTATTGACTTCTAATTCTTTTTAGCACAGTAGAATAAAATAACAACATTGCTGCCTCAACTTTTTACTTTTACATACGATGAACTAGTCATTTCTGTAACAACAAATTTATCAGCAAAATTTAAAAGTTTCATTATCTCCCCTATCTCAAGCACAAAATCCAAGCAGAAACAAAAATAGTTGTATTCTTTTCTTTGATTAGAGCAGTTAATTTAGCCCTTTCTGCTAGTTCCATCATTTTTTTCCAGCCATTCATCCATTGTGGAAGCCTCTAGGAAGTTTTTTGTCGAAGGAGATAATATCCTTGAAGAAATAAATTAGCAGTTTCAATTTTCACTTTTCCCAGTCTCTGAAAATTCAGAATTGATTCCCACTTGCCTCTGCCATACTATCTCAGAAAAAGCAGTTGCCTTTTTAGATACTATATTTGTGCCTCTGTGTGCTGCAAAGTACCTTTTTGGCTTTGAATGCGAGCCATCAAAAAGCATTGCTGCTTAGCTAAAAGGAGGAGAACCGTACTACTCCAGCATAAATGAAGTGCAGATGTCAGCTGTGTTTAACAGAGATTAGAAAAGAAGAGCCATAGCGTGTAGTGGTTAGAATGCAGTATTGCAAACTAACTCTGCTCATATTGCCTGGAGCTCAATTCCTTTGATCCTGACTGGCTCAAGATTGACTCAGCCTTCCATCCTTCCGAGGTTGGTAAAATAAGATCCCAGATTGTTGGGGGTGAATATGCTGACCCTGTAAACATCTTAGAGAAGGCTGTAAAGTACTGTGAAGTGAGTATAGAAGTGTTAAGTGCTGTTGCTATTGCTAAAGGGGGGAATATTTATAGTTTGGGGTTGAAATGAGGAGTCCTTGGTGCTTTCTGAGCTTGGTTGTTTTCTTGCAGACATTTCATTACTCAAACTAGGTAACATTATCAGTGCTAGTGCATTGCTAGCATTGATGATGATAGCTAGTTTGGGTAATAAAATGTCTGCAAATAAACAACCAAGCTCAGAAAGCACCAAGGAGCCCTCAGAGATTAGAAAATATTCAGTTCTATTCATATCATTATCAAATGAACAATCCTTCAAATTCAGTAGCAGGTTTCATTAAAAACTCTATTAATCACCAATAAATCTTATTTTCTGTTCAGTCATCTTATGAAAATAATATTTAAATGCTTTGCCATGGGAGCAATAAGTGGTTCATACGGAATGAGTAGTTTTCATAGTGAGTGAGAAAATCCATCACTTTCTCTTTCTACTTGAAGATGCCAATCCCCTTTACTACATGACCATCAAGGTCTTCTGGAGAGCGAAGAAGGAAGAGAACATGAAGAATCTTTGGAAGGGTCCAGGCATCCCAACGGTAGCAAAAATTCTTTTAAAGTCAATTGACTTATTTGCGGAATTGTTCATCTCTGTAAGGTTTTGAAGAAAACAAAGCTGTGTATCATCATCAGTATTCTGATGGTGACAAATTTTTGTAACACCCCTATTAATATTTTTATATAAATTTGTGTATTTGAAAGTATACTTATTAAAGTTTTGGGGAAGAAAAGATGAAAATAAAGATGCCCCCTTATGACTCAGCACAACTAAATTTATAAAAGGTGCGGTGATCCATAATATCTACGTAATACTTTGAAATGTGCTATTTCTGGTTTACATGTTCATATAATCTTTCCCATTAAGTTGCAAAGATAAACTTTCCTATTTTGTCTTGTGGGTACCTATTATTTAATCATATTATCTAGCACATTATCTATCTCAATATATTTCTTTAAGGAAAGCTTTCTCCCCTACACAGCATGCTATGTCTTTTTTTCAGAAAGCTTATGGGATTAAATTTTAGGGTTACTTTATCTGTAGTGCAAAATTTTGGATGACAAAATTCAGAATTCTAGTGATAGCAAAGAGATACTAAAACCTTTTAACTCTTTCTTGCTATCAATTGGTCATGCAGAGTTTTGGATCTGGAACTGATAACCCTGTTTAGAGCAACAGACTTTCATTTTCCACTTGCTTTTTCCTTATCACCTCCACATTCACTTGATGCTGAGGAGCAGCATAAGTATGTCAGTATTGATTTGGGGGCTTTGCTCCATTCTATAATTTATTGGGGTGGTATTGCAAATGTGTATGTGTTGTGGTTCGCTGGCAGCGGAATCGGACAGTGGGGAAGAATGGGTACCAGTCAGGGAGTCTGGAGAGGACTCGGACGAGGGTCCTGTGTCCGATGCAGAGATGGGGACAGGACCATCTGGGAAGGGGTGCTGCCTTCCAAACCTTCAGAGTCTGGCAGCAGCGAGGCAGAGAATCCAGGGGAGACTATTCCCAGTGCGCATCCCAGAGCTGCTAGAAGGCGAGAGCAGCTGAAACAAAAGGGGCGACTCGGAAATAAAGCTGGGAGGTGATTGCCCCTCCCATAAGGGATAAAAGTCAGGCCAAGATGATGAAACCTTTGCAGGAAGCAAAGTAGTTTGATCAGTTCCAAGTTATCCTTGAAGTTCTTTGTACTTTGGTTGGTTTTTCTTGGACTTCGGTTGGTTTCTTTTCTGGTTAATTTGATGCTTCTGTTTTGGCAGCATTTCACAGAACTGAAAGATGTGTGCTTATTTTGGGGGACTGTTTGAGCTTAATTCTGGATGGAAATGAAAATAATTCCCAGCGTTGCAGTAAAATAGATTTTATTTTTAAAACAAGTTTGTGAATAATTATGGTTTATGAAGCCTGGGTCAGAACAGTATGTGATAACTGTTTCTTCTTATTCAGAACTGACATAGCTAATAAATCATGTATCCCTCAATTTGATATAGGCAAGATATGATTCCAAAAATTCCAAGGAGCATCCTTGTTTTAAACCAAACCATTTAATGTTAAGATAATAGCTTTTTTTCCCCTTGTACCTTATGTTTGTGTTATTGGATATTAAAACAAATAATTAATTATGGCAGAAATGAAGTGGCATGTACCATCAACCAAAGTTTTGAGTTCCTATAAAGACCGGGCACTACAGAAAGAAAACAATGGGAAGGATTCACCAAATAAATTTTCTCATGTAAGTTTTTTTTTTAAACTTGGGAATTCTTAAATAGGAATCTTTTTCACACATGTCTGAACAAAGCCTGTGTTACAAGTCTGAAGAAAAGTGAAAATGCTTGCAGATTTTGAGGTTACTACTTTGATGAAAGGATGTTTCATCATGATCTTCTGATACAAAATCATGAAGTAGGAAATATAAAGAGCAAATTGTAAAAAAAAAGTTCAATGAGCTGTTATGTTAATTTATATATTTCTATATTCCACAACTTGTTTTGGCATAAGTCTAATGAAATAATTCTGAGAACTTACTCGAGTATAGAGAAAATCACCCAGTAGCATCCACCAGGTTTGAATATGAAATAAATGGAAGTCTCTTCCAATAAAAAATAGTAAGCATCTTTGATACAGAAATAGTTACAAGTATTCTTTCTGGCGGTGACCTCAAACAGGCACATGATAAGGAGCACATCCTTGTTTCTAGGCCATCGAATAGTTAAACACTAAATAAAAGTAAGCATCGGTCTCCATTCTGAGCAGAACTTTAAACTGCATATTCAGAAATACAGACCTTGTGTTATTTTTGATGGGCATTCTTATATTGCCATATCTTGGAATAAATAAAATAAACATTTATTTTGATTATCACAATATATGATTTTATTACTTAAGCAACATTAAACATAGATTGATGGACCTAAATAGAACTTGTCTGTATGTATAGTATATTCCTATCAAATTTTAGTAGTGATTGCAGTGAGCTAATAACAGTGAAAAAATATTTCCAGATGAATTTAATAATCTTGCAGGCATAGCAGAAGGGAAGAGGAACTTTGCATTGGCAGAGGTTACCTGCTTAATGTTGGATTTAGGCCACAGAGACAAAAACAGTTACTATAGTTACAGTTAATATTTAATTAATAGCCTCAGAATGGGGAATTTGTAGCCCACCAGATGTCACTGAACTGCTCCTGGCTTTCTGGACTCTTGCCAGCTGGCTTCAAATTAGGGCAAAACTACTAACTCAGTGTCATCTAGAAGAGCCTAGCTTTCCCATACAAGTAAAAGCAGTTGAAAAATGCAATACCCCTTCTTGAATTCTGAGCTTATCGTTTCAAATTCTGAACATAATTCATTTTGTACAACAAAGGAGAATATTTGTACCTCGGGGTTGAAATGAGGGTTC
This sequence comes from Laticauda laticaudata, assembly GCA_004320025.1. NCBI lineage: Eukaryota > Metazoa > Chordata > Lepidosauria > Squamata > Elapidae > Laticauda > Laticauda laticaudata. Next base: position 26,459 of record BHFT01001671.1, read on the forward strand.
TTTGGTGCTCCCTGAGTTTGGCTGTTTACTTGCAGACATTTCATTACCCAAACTAGGTAACATCATCAGTGAACAGAGGACCAAGAGTCCCTTTATACAATTTTATAGAATCTTATAGATTTTTTTCGAACATATGTTAATTGAAATACTAATAAGGCAAATCTAGTGGTACATGGGGTGGGCGGGGTTTGCTTCAAATTTATTTGGCATTTCTAACTAGTAATGTGTTTCTCATTTCATTGATTAAACTGCAGATAATAGAAATAAAACTGTATTTCTCTTTAAGATTGGAGACAAAAACTGTTCCAGCCATTCTAGCAGTAACACTCTATCCAGCAACACATCAAGCAACAGTGATGATAAGCATTTTGGTTCTGAAGACCTAATGGACTCTGACTTGCTTGGATTAACGTACATTAAGGGAGCTTCTACTGACAGTGGAATTGATACTGCTCCTTGTATGCCAGCTCCAATGTTGGCTCCATTGCACATTTCTGGAAGTCGGTCAGGTCTTCATGGACGGACAGATCAATGGGCTGAATCATCCGAAACTCCAGGAGCAGATGATGAGATGAAAGTGTATGCTGTCCACAGTTATGCTTCAGCCATTTCTAGCAGTCATATAGGGGATGGCAGCATGGGAGATCTCAGTGAATTATCTTCACATTCTAGGTGAGTTTTTTCCCCAGTGTTTTTCAGGTAACTAAACTAAAATCATGAGTAACGCGTAAATTTGTGTTTACTTATTTTGTTACTTTTGTGAGAGTGTTTTAACCTTGTATTTCAGTGTTAGATTTCAGAAATTATGAAAAAAATTGTGTCAGAGTAATGATTTAAGAGCTGACCAGCTGCTGCAGTGACGCAATGATGTAATGGTGGGAATGAGTCAGCAGAGTTTTTTGGGCTGTTATCCCTTTAAGAGCTTGTATAATAATAAGAGGCCCTGTTAGGGTGTCTCTATTGCTGTGTGTTCTTCCCTGCTGTAATTTACTAATTATTTGACTTCTGCCTATAAGACGTGTATGTATAGTATATATTCTTTTGTAGATAACACCACTATTACAAGCCTCTGTTTGCTGTTATTGCTCCTGGGTTGTCTCACAAAGCTGTGCGCACTCTGACAATTTGTTCTTGTAAATCATGAGTGTCTGAATTTGTTTTGTATAGTGATGCCAATCTAGTCCAACATTTTACATATTTTTACATTTAATAAACCTGAATATGTGCCATATTCACAGGCGTTGGGTAAGATTTGGCTTGAGTTAATGTTACTAGGTTGCCTTACAATATATCAGACCTGACTTTGTTGAGCAATATAATTTAGATAATACATTTTGTACAGAAATGATAAATTGGGTTCAGCTTTTATCCCCAGTACCTTTATTGTATTGGTGGGATTGTCCCTCTGCAATAGGAATCTTCTTGTCTAGTTGTAGGAGACAAGTTTTGCATAAAACGCATTCTAGACACCAATTAATGAAGAGTTATGCCTTATGGCAAGGATTAAATTGGATATCATTCTGTCTCCTACAGCCTATTATGAAATCAATTTATGATTACGCTGCATCTTTTTACCTGCAAAAGTCTGAATAGTCCATGGAAGGATTGCTATTTTGTATCAATAATTACTTTCTCATGTTACTAATGTGAAAACTTTTAATTTGGATTTAAAGATATGATTAAAGTACGCTGCATAATTTTATTAGTTCAAGTCATTGATCATAAATGTAATGTGATTTATCCTTTATCTGCAGTCACATATACACAATTTGTGTAAGTCATGAACTAAAAAACAGGTTCATGTTTTTTTGAAGGCCATTATAGCCTCAGTTATTAAATGAATAGTTGCAAGTTAACTAGTGGTACCTGTAGTAACTAGAAAGAAGATATTCTCAGACATAGTATTCTCTGTCTACTAGCTTTGCAGAAACTCTCATATGATACAAGCATTGAAGTTTTTCTAGTGCTAGAAAAAAATATTTATCCAGTCTTGTATTGTTTTATTTTTGTAATGTCATTACCAACTTTTAAAGTTGTTCTCTGTGTTTCAATTCTTACTATTTTTTATTATTTTAATTTTTTGAGATAGATACGTGCCTAACCCAATAGATAACTAAAATAAGAAAGTAATATTTTTATACTACTGCTTACTGAAATCAATTCAGCTTTGGTTGGAATCTGAATTCTGCATTACAGAAATAAACTACATAACATATTGTTGACTTTTAAATACTTTTTGGAGAATGTGGTGTGTGTGTGTCCTTTTAAGATAAATAACAGCCAATGTTTTTCCTGTTTCAGATTTCCTCCAGTAGTAGTACATTAAATATTTTATGTGTGCATTTCCTCCCTTTTCTAGTGGGTCACATCATTCTGGAAGTCCTTCAACACATGGTCCTAAAAGCACTGGATCATTAGATACCTCCAAAGTATATATAGTCTCACAAAATTGTGCTCAACCAATCTCTGGATCCATGGCAAAATGTTACCCTCGACAAGGAGCAATAAACAAATACGTTATTGGCTGGAAAAAGTCAGAAGGTAGCCCCACACCTGAGGAATCTGAAATTTCTGAATGCCAAGAGTAAGAATCTTTTTAGTCATATGTGGGGGAGAGAAGTTGGAATTTGAAAAGGGAGGAGGTCATGGAAGGGAAAAAGAAAAGGCAAATTACATAATGTGATTCCCTAAGGATTAAAAGTAGATAAGGGTTCTGTACAAGTAGAAGCTCTTGTTTCTCCTTTCAGGTATTTTCAGATAAAGTTTCTGTTGAACAATTTGTCTATACAGGAATTTAAGGGAATCTTAAACTTATAATCTGTTACTCCAAATTCTTCCTGTTCATGACATTTATACATATGAACACACACATGCACATACGCACACTGAAGAAAACCTGTGCAACAATATAATATGTTGACAGAGTAGGTGCAGTGCTGAAAACAATTCATCTGACAATACTCATATTTCATGGACTTAAAGCTGAATTAGCATTCAACTTGTATCTGCTTTACTACATTAACAATCCCATTAATAATTAATCATGTCTTTTTTATTTTTTCTTTATGTACACTGGGAGCATATGCACCAAAGACAAATTCTTTGTGTGTCCAATCACACTTGGCCAATAAAGAATTCTATTCTATTCTATTCTATTCTATTCTATTCTATTCTACTCTACTCTACTCTACTCTACTCTACTCTACTCTACTCTACTCTACTCTACTCTTTCCTTTCTGTGTGAAATCTTTTGAAAAATTTCCCGGATATCAGATACTTGTAAGCATTTGTGGTGGGCATTCATTGTTTGGTAATGTTACTCCCACTGAAGCAACCTTGAATTGGATTTATTTTTTATAGTAGCATCACATTGCTGGCTCCTATTGTTTTCAGTTAACTACTTTTCCAAGTTCGAATCAATAAGACAGAAATCATTGAAGAATAGAGGACCCAGTACTGATCCTTGTGGCAGCCCACTTGATGCTTCTTTCAAATGAAATGTAGACCTTTGAAATACTTCAAATTTGAAGTATTTTTGGACAGTGTTTTTATTATCTTCAAGCTTCAATTGTGCTTCTTTACCCTTCTCATAGAAAACATTTTTGTTGCATTGTACCAAAATAGGTGCTGATAAGATTTGTCTTTTGTTTCTTGTCCTCTTTACTGAGTGAAGGTGAAAGTACATTGACTTGCAAGATAATGCTCAGGTTAGAGACCTAACTTGCATAAAACGATGTGATCATACATGGATTAAAACGGCTTTGTTTCCATGGATTAAAACGGCTTTGTTTCCACCTGTGGAATATAACCGCAAATAGTATTGGCCTTATAGTTTCAACATGCAAAGTTTACTAATGGACTTTTTGTGTAATTTGTTTGACATTCTGTTTGGCAGAATTCTGATCAAAAGTATATAAGAGATAACAGTGATTAATATTTAGGAAATATATACCTTTCCAGGCAGGGGATGTGTATGCTGTAGTTTTCCTGTTTGGCAGGTTATTGAGAAATGTATTAATGTGAGACATATACTATATATGCTGTTTAGCATCCTTCGGGTATTATTCCACGTCATTGTAGTTCTGTTAAAGTTGTAGCAACGTTTCAGCAGAATCTCATCTGCCATATCTCATTCTGCATCTTACGGCTTCTGTATGGAAGTGGTGTCTCACAGTGTCCTGGTTCAGATTTGAGGCCTGGTCCATTTGAATTGGCTATGAGCCTGGGTCTGTGTTCATTGACTTGGAGTTTGATTGATTGGTGTTTCTGTTTCTTCTGTCTGTTTTTGTGGCTTTGGATTGGCTGGCTACCTCTGTGCTTGTGTTGGAGCTCAGTGCAGCTTGGCTCCTTGTGGAGAGGACGGGCTGCTCTTCATTAGGCAAGCTGCTCTCATCTACAAAGCTGGTTTCACCTGGGTGCCTGGTGGGGGGGTTGTTTGATGTGGTAGCTAGTCAGTAGGGAGGTCTGTTTGTGCCGCAGGTGCTGCCCTGACTTGTGGATGTGGATGAATCTTTCTATGTGAGAGTGCAGGCCTCAAATGATTGAGCAGTCTGGTGGTAATCAATCTCTGTCATTCATGCTTTCAGGTCTTTTTTCAATCTCTATGGCTTCTCTGATGATTCGGTGGTTGGGGTTTTTTATAGTGGCTAGGGTTTTATGAGTGCCATTTGAAGTTGAAGTTGTGACCTGTGGTTTTTCATGTGTTGGGACTAGTGAGAGGTGTGTTCCAGCTTTTTTACTGCATTTTTGTGTTCATCTAGGGGTATTATTCTTTATTATGGTCTGTCAATGTATGTGGCCGGGCATGATGTAGCAGGGAATTTCGTATTATGCCTTGGTTTTCCAGTGTCAATTTTATCTTTGGGGTTCCTCAGGATGGCTGCTATTTTTTTGTCTGTTTTTGAAGGCAGTCTTGATGTGAAATGCTTGTGTAGTATCTTATTGATTGTATACTCTTATGTAGGGAAGACAGCTGTTCCATAGGTCTGTTGGTCCTTCTAGGTCTCTGTTATGTCTTGGTGTGTTTTTGTGATCAGGTTGGTGATTTTGTTTTTTTTGGAAGCCATTGGCTGTCAATACTTCAGTCAGGGTGGGCATAGTTCAGTCTTTATATGTGTCTTGTCTGCCAGGCGTTTGGTTCTGGTAATTAGTGTTTTTTGCCACGGAATTTATCTTGTGCTGTGGTGGGGATTGGGCGTTGAGGGTGAGCGGTTGGTGTGTGTTTTCTTTTGGTATATGGTGTGTCCCAGTGTCATCTGTTCTTTTGTAGATTAGTACATCTAGGGATGGTAGTTGTTTGTTTATTTCTGTTTCCATGGTGAACTTGATTTTGGGGGTGTGGTTGTTTAGGTGTGTTAGGAAATTGTTTAGGTTTTCTTTTCCATGGGGCCAAATCACAAATGTGTCATATCGATGTTCTTAGCCATAGTTTGGGTTTGTGGGTGGCATTAGCCAGGGCTCTGGATTAGAATTCTTTCGCATGAACAGGTTTGCAATGACGGGTGAACAGTGGTGATCCCATAGGGGCTCCTTCAATTTGCTTGTATCTTTGTCCTTGTGATATAGAATATGTGGTTAGGGCAGTGTTCTGTTAGTTCCATGAGGTCTTTAGCTGGTTGGTATTTTATTTTTGATGATTTCAAGGAGTTTCTTTTATTGGGACTTGAGTGAGAATAGTGAAACACCACGTCGAAACTTACAAGCAGATCTTCTTGTTCTAATGTGTAGATCTTTGATCATTTCTAGGAAGTGGTATGAGTTTTTGTACATATGAAGCCTGCGGTTTCAGCATGGGGCTGTAGTTGTTTTGCAAAGTATTTAGCTAGGTTTGTAATAGTGCTCCCTATGAGCTGACTCTGGGTCTGAGAGGTATGCCTTCTTTGTGGTATTTTTGGGAGGCCGTATAATTTGGGCATCCAGAAGATTTTTCTCTGGGATGATCGTCTGTTGGATTTCTTTGCTTATGTTGGGCTGGTTACAATTTTCTTCTTGTGTTAATTTTTCTTGATATGTGGTTGGGTCTGTGTTTATAGGTTTGTATGTGGAGTCTTGGAGTAGGGTCTGTCAATTTTGTTTCATAGTCTTTTCTGTCCATTACTACTGTGGCATTTCCTTTGTCTGCTGGGAGTATTATTATGCTGTTATCATTTTTCAGGGTTTGTAACGCTCTGAAATTTCATCTTTTGCAAATTACTTTTTTGGTGGTTTTGTTGTGCATACAGATGTGAGTAAACCTGGTGTCTTATTCTGTCAGCTTCATCTCTATTTATTTTGGTATGCTACCTGCCACATATGATGGATTCTGTTGGGATTTTTTTGGGTGCTATGGCATAATTGAATTCCTTTGGATAGGACATCTGTTTCTGTTTTGTTGAGTTCTTTGTTTGGAACGTTGTATACTAAATTATTTCAGGTGTGGTGGTGGGTTATTGGGATTTTCTTGTCATTTTCTAATTTTTTTTAGTTTTTTTGAAATTTGTCATTTTTGTAAGTGCTTTCAGTTTAGCTCTCCAAGTTGTAATTTGTTTTATTTATCCCAAAGTAGAGGTGGATTTTGCTGCTCAATTCCAGGTGTAGTGCCTAGCAAATCTTTGTTTAACTGATCTAATTGGAATCTTTTACTGGAACTTCATTTTCTGAGTAAAAGCCAATTCTGTTCTTTTCAGGATACGTTTGGTAGCTGCTGTGTTCTTATGAAATGTTAATTTGAAGCAGATTGGTGTTACATTGTTTGTCTCTGCAGCTTCATAGGAATTTTAGGTCACATAGTATTCCTGCTCTTTTTAACTTCCAGCTTCTCATAGCTTTGGATCTGGCTGTTTTATTCCCTCCCGTAGAGGTCAGATATTTTGTTTTTTCAAGCTTTCGCGGGTACTTACATGTGTGCTGTTTAGCTTCTTCGGGTTATTATCCCACGTCATTGTAGTTCTGTTAAGTTGTAGCAACGTTTCAGCAGAATCTCAACTGCCATCCTCAGGCTTCTATATGGAAGTGTCTCACAGTTCCTGGTTTCAAATTTGAGGCTGGTCCATTCTGATTGGCTATGAGCCTGGGTCTGTGTTCATTGACTTGGAGTTTGATTTGATTGGTGTTTCTGGTTCTTCTGTTGTTTTGTGGCTTTGATTGGCTGGCAACCCTCTGTTCTTGTGTTGGAGGCTTTCAGTGCAGCTTGCTTCGTGTGAAGGACGGCTGCTCTTCATTAGCAAGCTGCTCTTCATTAGCAAAGCTGGGTTTCACCTGGGTGCCTGGTGGGGGGGTGTTTGAGTTGGAGCTATCAGAGGGAGTCTGTTTTGTGCCCAGGTGTTTGCCTGGCTTGTGGGTGTGGAGATCTTTCTATTTGAGAGTGCAGCTTCCAATATGATTACAGTCTGGTGGAATCATCTCTTCTATTCATGCTTTCAGGTCTTTTTTTCAATCTCTATGGCTTCCTCTGATGATTCTGTGGTTGGGGTTTTCTATAGTGGCTAGGGTTTTAGTGCCATTTGAAGTTGATGTTGTGACCTGTGGTTTTCAGTGTTGGACTCTTTTGGTATATGGTGTGTCCAGTGAAAAAGAACAGATGGCACACTGGGGACACCACATATACCAAAAGAAAACACCACACCAACCGTACCCACAACGCCCAATCCCACCACCACCCAGCACAGATAAATTCTGTGGCCAAAACAATAATTACCAGAACCAACGCCTGGCAGATAAGACACATATAAAGACTGAACTATGCACCCTGACTGAAGTATTGACAGCCAATGGCTTTCCAAAAAAACAAAATCACCAAACTTGATCACAAAAAACACACCAAGACATAACAGAGACTCAGAAGACGAACAGACCTATGGAACAGCTGTCTTGCCCTCCATAAGAGGTACTACAGATAAAATCAGTAAGATACTACACAGGCATCACATCAAGACTGCCTTCAAACAGACAAAAAAATAGCAGCCATCCTGAGAAACCCCAAAGACAAAATTGACCTGGAAAACCAAGGCATATACGAAATTCCTGTACATCATGCCTGGCACATACATTGGACAGACCAATAGAAGAATAAGTAACCTGCCTAGATGAACACAAACTAGCTTGCTAATGAATAAGCAGCCGTCCTTTCACACGAAGCCAAGCTGCACTGAAAGGCTCCAACACAAGAACAGAGGGTTGCCAGCCAATCAAAGCCACAAAACAGACAGAAGAAACCAGAAACACCAATCAATCAACTCCAAGTCCAGTGAACACAGACCCAGGCTCCTAGCCAATCAAAATGGACCAGCCTCGAATGTGAACCAGGAGCTGTGAGACCCACATCCAACAGAAGCCTGATGATGGCAGATGGGATTCTGCTGAAACGTTGCCTACAACTTTAACAGATACTACAATGACGTGGGATAATACCGAAGGAAGCTATATATATATATATATATATATGCTGTTTAGCTTCCTTCGGGTATTAATCCCACGTCATTGTAGTACTGTTAAAGTTGTAGCAACGTTTCCAGCAGAATCCCCATCTGCCATCATCAGGCTTCTGTATGGATGTGGGTCTCACAGCTCCTGTTTCACATTCGAGGCTGGTCAATTCTGATTAGCTAGGAGCCTGGGTCTGTGTTCACTGGACTATACATATATACATATATATATATGTTTTTTTAGTTTTTGCGGGTACTTACATGTGTGCTGTTCAGCTTCCTTCAGGTTTATCCCATGTCGTTGTATTTAAAGTTGTAGCAAACATTTCGGCAGAATCTCATCTGCCATCATACAGGCTTTGTGTTGTGTTGAGTCAGTGAGTCAGACTTTCACAGCCGTTTCAGTTTTAATGAACAGACCTATGGAACAGCTGTCCTGCCTACATAAGAGGTATTACAGACAAAAATGAGTAAGATACTACACAGGCATCACACCAAGACTGCCTTCAAAACAGACAGAAAAAAAAGCAGCCATCCTAAGGAACCCCAAAGATAAAATTGACCTGGAAAACCAAGGCATATCTGAAGTCTCCTGTGCTTCATGCCCTGCGACATGCATTGGACAGACCAATAGAAGAATAAGTACCGCGCCTGGATGAACACAAAAATGCAGTAAAAAAGCTGGAACACACTTCTTCACCGTCCAAGACATGAAAGCCACAGGTCATAGCATCAACTTCAATGGCACTAAAACCCTAGCCACTATAGAAAACCCTAGCCACAGAATTATCAAGGAAGCCATAGAGATTGAAAAAAGACCTGAAAGCATGAATAGAAGAGATGATTCCACCAGACTGTCAATTTTATTTGGAAGCCTGCACTCACAAAAGAAAAAAATCTCCACACCACAAGCCTGGCAAACACCTGGCAGCAAAATAGGTCCCCCCTTGGATACCTCCAGCTCAAGCACACCCCAACCAGGCACCCAGATGAACCTAGCTTCCTAACAATGACAGCCGTCCCCATTTACTTTTACTCGGAGCCAAGCTGCACTAAAAGCCTCCAATACAGGAACACAATGTTGCCAGTCAATCAAGACAAAAAAAGCTACAAAACAGGTAGAAGATATTAGAAACACCAATCAGGCAGAACACAGCAAATTCCAAGACCAACAAACACAGACAAAGACTCCCAACCAATCAGGATGAAGAAAAAATCATTCTGGCACAGCAGTAGGCGAGCCCCAAATTTAAAACTGAAATGGCTGTGAAAGTCTGACTCACAGATGAACACAATACAGGAGCCTGATGATGGCAGATGAGATTCTGCTGAAATGTTGCTACAACTTTAGAAGCACAACTATAATGACGTAGGAAAATACCCGAACAAAGCTGAATACCATATATATATGATTAAGTGAATTGTCCTACATTATAGAACATTGTATACAAATACAGAGTTTAATGTGACTTGCTGAATGGGATGAGTGATATGTAATTACAAAAATGTGTATGAAGAAAAAATATAATCCTTTAGTATTCCTGAATGTTTGTTATCTCCTTGGGTTTTTATAAATTTTCCATATGGATAAACATATAAAGAATGCTTATAGTGATGTTAGAGGCGAGATGGTTGGGAATATGAATGTATCTGTATTTTTGGTATGCAGAGGATATGATGTTCCTAGCTGAGAATCTGAATTATTTGCAGGGAATGTATGAAAGAAGGAATATGGAGCTGAAAATGAATCCATTGAAGTTAATGGGAATTTTGTTTGCTGGGAAAGATGAGATAAAAATTGCAAGTTAGGGATATATGGGGAAAAATAGATTAAGTAGATTAATACTTTGAGTACTTCAGTTTACTGCAAGATAAGGAAATGATGATGTACAAGTGCTAATAAAAATGTAGTGAATAGTATGCTACTATTAGTAATAGTTTACTCAAACTTGTCAAGAATGAATGAATGAATGACCAGAGGAAATAAAAAGTGATGTTTATATGGCTGTCGTGCCCTTTTTAAAAATGCCAATAAGTATCAGGAAAGAGCATAAATGTTGAATGTGCAGGAAATTGAATAAGAAGACATATATTAAAGTTTTTAATCACTTCATATTTTCTTTTTTTTTTTTTGAAAATTCATGTGTTCCAAAAAGATCTGCAAGATCTTGCTTTTGGAACGTATATCCAAATCTTGGCTGTGGAGACAGGATTAGAGATCTTCATCAGTGAGACTTTTTATTTGGTCTTCTACTTGTTTTAAGCCAAATGCTCTTTGCAAAATTGCCCACCCCATTCATTTGGATTTCTGAATAGGAATGGATGTTCTTAATCCAGGTGCAGCTCTTCCATCTTCTCTTCCGTTCCTTTTGAACAAATTATATCCTTTAGCTGCAGTCTTGAAGCCCCAGGACTCCATTGTGCCTTATTAAAAACAAATATTTGCAGTTAGAGTTTAGGCTCATCTTGTTTATTTCCTCTACTCTGAACATAGACAATGAAAGGCAGAGATTTTATGAGCTTTCGCTTTTTCAGATTTGTCTTCCAGGGATTTCAGAGACCTATTTCACAAACACTATCACTTTCTACAGTGCAAAACTCTTTGTCTGAGGTCCTTATATTTTCTATCATTCTTAGCTTTCAACTCCCAATGCAAGATGAAAACTGTCTTGTTCTAATAGTCCATGATATGGATATGTCATAGCATGATTCAAGAAACCTAATTGCTTCTATTGATATTTGCATACCCAATTTTTAGAATGCAGTTCTCTTCTTGGAAAGCGCATTATAATTATGATCACGATACAGAGCAAACAAAGGAGAGGGCAATAAGAATACAGTAACTTCCATCTTGTTTTTATTTTACTGAACCTTAGTCTTGTACACTTAGGACATTTATTTATCTATTTAACAAATTTTTCTCGCCATCCAGCTCATGCACGTGTGACCTCCAGGCAGCTTACAGAATTTTAAAAATCTACCATATAATAAAAACCGATTGAAAAAAATCCCTATTTCATATATATATACACACATCCCAATGGCAGTAATAATACAGTCAAATCAGCCACTTGATCAGATCTATCTCCATTCCTGTCCCCCCAGGCCCACTCACTAAAACACCCCATGTTTTATAGTGGGGTTTTTTTTGAAAAGCAACAAGTTGGGAGCCAACTCTACATCAGGGGGATACAGTTAAACATCATATCTGTGGAAATTCTCAATCATCTAGGTCATGGTTGTCCCAAAGGTGCTTTTTCAATAGGCAACTGGGCTTTCTGGTTTTTCTTTGAAAACGTTTTACTTCTCATCCAAGAAGCTTCTTCAGAGCTAAAGAAGTTTCTTGGATGAGAAGCGAAACGTCTCCAAATAAAAACCAGAAAGTCCAGTTGCCTCTTGAAAATGCACCTTTGGGTTAAACAACATGTTTAGTTGTATGTTTCTAATTGTAGAATTATGTTTACTTCTGATAAGTGTGTTGTCACTAGTTTTGCTGGATTTGATAGGTATTAATATGTAATTTAACAGTGCCTTTATGAAAATAAGATACTTTGTGTAATTGTTACACTGAACAGTTTTGTCAGATTTCTGATAATAATAAAACCATGTCTTTGTAATTGAACCAATTATAATTTCACACATTATCCCTGGAACTTAACTAATAATGTAAATAACATTCTTGGGGGATAAGTGAGCTTTGTTCTTTATTTTGATCTTGGATTTTACTTAAAATGTATTTGAGGATATATTGAAAAGAATAAAGCAGGTTTTATCTTTTAGGTGTTCTCTGAAATGTCAGATGGAACCCTAGAGCTAAATTCAATTGCAATGGCTTCCATTAACATAAAAAGGGAGAAGGATTATCTCTGCATTCTTTAATACTCATTTGCCCCCCGAATGTTCTTTTGGGTGTCCGGGAACACTTTGACGCCAAGGGCGAGAAGGAACAAGTATCATAGTGTCAGCAGATATCTGCTTGCATGATACAGTTTTATGTCCCAGTATTTTAAGGGATTATTTCTTCATTGAATATTTCAAGACTGGAAATGTTTCTTCAGATAACTGTTAATATCTATTTTGATCATGATTATGTTTAGTTTTCTGTGCTTAGTTTAAATGTTTTTACAAATTAAAATTTCTAGATGTACTAGGATTAGAATAGAATTAAGCACACACATGCACACACATTATGTGTGTGACATGAAGAGGAATAGTTATTAAGATATTTAGATAGGAATACATTGGTTAACTAAAAAAAGCCTTGTCTGTGGGATGTATAATTATGTTGATGGCCTTTCTTCAAGTCAGCTTCAAGCTTCTGTCAGGAGTATAGTTTCTGAAGGCCAGCAAGCTCTCTCAAAAGAAGAATTTCTGAAGTTGATGATGCAGAATAACATCTCTGCAGAGGATGGAAGAAGAAAGGTTAGCTATTTTTAAATATGTATATTTATATACATTTACTTCTTAGAGACTATTTATCACATTGCTAAGAGTTTAAAATTTTAAGCAATGAGAAAGGAAGAGAGAATAATTGTGAGAAGTAGGATTGTACAATACATTTAGAAGAAATATTTTGCAAAACTTAATATATGAGGGGAATCCCTTGAAGCATTCAAGCGCTGCATCATCCATAAAGCTTGTTCATAATTGCTTTTAAGGCTTGTCCCCAGTTCCACAGGTAACATTGTCTTCAAAGCTATGCATAATTAGCTAAATAAGAAATGCATTTTATATATATCATTGTTTATTTAAGAGCTCATATTTGTATAGTAAATTAAAAAATGCAACATTTATATCACATTTGGAAAGCTGTACTTAAAATCAGTTTTGCTTTACATTATACTAAAAAAAAATCATAGTTTGCATTCCAAATAGTCATGCATTCTGGATTACTAAGAACATTTTTCTCCTCCCAGACTTGATTCAGATTTGTAAAATTAGAATTAATTTCTTAAACACATGTGCAGCTTAGTTTACCTTCGCTATAGAAACAGATCTTTCTTAGTATTCAAATTTTATGTTGTGAGTGTAGAACAATATATATCAATAGGTGTCAAAAAGGAATTTATATTCACACAATAAAGTGTCTTTCACTTACCAGGAGAGAAGGAAGAGTAACCTTAAATAATAAATCTAATTATGTTAGCTTCCCAAGCATCTGAAATCCCCAGGGAAAGAAAAGTCCTGCTTCTCTGTGTGAAGGCTTATAGATTGACACTTGGTGTGACATGGAGATAGACCTTCTCAGCAGCAGCATCTACCCTAGATAATACCTTCCACTTTAGAACATGCTAGAGTGATATATTTTATAGACTTTTTAAAATATTGACTTTCTTATATTGACTTTCCTCAGAAATGAGCTCCATCCCCTATTCATTTATTGTTCGGTTCATTAACTTTACAGAGCTTCACCCTGAAATGTTTTTGCAACTTAGCTTAATGCTTTGGATCATTTTATGAAGAGAAGTGTTGTATAAATACATAAAAAAATGGAAAATATTTCCTGTTTTTCAGAAGGGAGGTTAAGATCCAAATTGGTGATTTTTTTAAAAAAATATAAATATTTTCAGGAAGTAGAAATAAATTTGTTTTATTCTGTATTATTTTAGGGTTAGACTGGATTTCATGTAGAATTAATTGTATTGATTTGGTATTAAAACATTGTCTTACTCGTTTCATGAAAACATAATTCTTTATTTAGCAGTTGGCTACTTTCCAATAATTCAGGATGAGATAAGCTTTGTACATCAGGAGAAAATTGCATGACTTTTGTCATAATGATACACTCTAGTTTCTGATGCTAGCAAAGCAGTATTGAGCAGACTATCTCTAGAATAAGATCTATTTTTGTGTAAACTAAAAATCTCATCGTCTTCATGATAATTGTTCAAGTCTGACTACTAATTTATTCTCCTAAAATGTTTAGTTTTCATTTTACGGCAACCTATCTCCAAGGAGGATACTGTACCGTACTCTTTCTGATGAGAGCATATGTAGCAATCGGAGAGGATCTTCCTACGCTAGTTCACGGAGTTCAATGCTAGACCAAGTGTTGCCAAACGATATTTTGTTTAGCACTACACCACCTTACCACAGCACCTTACCTTCTAGAACAAGTTTAAACAATGGTGTTGGAAATATGCGACGTAAGTTGTGTGTGTTCGTATGTGTGATGGCATCTGCTGATTTTCTATTCGATTTTCAGTTGGCAATATATCTTCTAAATCAGGGGCGTCAAACTCTTATTTCATTGAGGGCCGCATCAGAGTTGTGTTTGACCTTGGGAGTGGGGGCTGGATGGACATGGCATGGGTGGGCATGGCCAGCTTGATGTCACTCATGTCAGGGGCACCTGTGGTGTCCCCAGTGCTCTATCAGAGAAAATGGGCTCCCAAGCTCCGTTTTCAGCTGTGAGGGCTTTCAGCTGTAGGAGGGCCTCCTACAACCCTCTGTCAGTAAAAACAAAGCTTGGGAGGGCTGCACAGTCTGGTCCTTTGCTGTTTCTAGGTCGGCCCCACAAGACAGATCTAAGCACCCTGTGGGCCGGATCTACCCCGCGGGTTTTGAATTTGGCACCCCTACTCTAATTGAAACATTAAAAATTGCTTTATATCGATGGGAGCAGTTGATTCACCTAGCCAGGATTGTCTGGAGGTGGGATGGATGCTGAAGATGGCAGGCATGAATTGCACAATCAAGCCTTTGCCCTTTTGATTACAGGGTCATGCCTGTCATCTTCATATTTTCTTTCCCCCACGATTCCTTTGCATTAACTGGAAGCAGCTGCCCAGAGTTTCAGTTTAAGACATCAGGCTAGAAACCTGGAGACTGTAAGTTCTAGTCCTGCATTACACATGAAAGCTAGCTGGATGACCTTGGGTTAATCACTTTTTGTCAGCCCAACTCACCTCACAATGTGGTTGTTATGGGAAAAATAGGAAGGATTATTACATATGTTTGCCATCTTGAGTTATTTCTAAAAATAGTAATGGTGGAAAATAAATAAATGTTAAAATCTGTGAACTGTAGCTACAAAGGTTGTGAAATTCTACTGAACTACAGTTGTTCTTATAATGTTCTTTAGACCACTGTAGTGATTCACAAACTTTGGGTACAGTCTCTAGATTCCTCTACAGATAGTTGCTAATTTATAATTTTTAACTTTTTCTTTGTATATAAATACTATAAATTGTTTCTTCAATTGTGCAAACTGAATTTAAATTAATGTTAAATTAAACTTTTTGTATATATGTGAGTGCTTTTGAATCACTGATTCCTGAGGAATCACTGGAGTTCTCTTGTAACATTTTTGGAAGTAACTTGTCATTGCCTCCTTCTCAGGTCTATGAGAGAATGATTGGCACAAATCACCCAATTGGCTTCATGCCTAAGGGAGGGACCAAAATTGTCTCCCATTTTCTTGCCTGGTGCCTTAACCTTTACACCAAATTAGGCCAATAAATTAAACTTTTTCAATTAAATTCTTTTTTTATGCCATAATCCTCTACTCAAAATAGTATGTGCACTCAGCTTTAGATTATTGTGAATGACATAAATTGTTTGTATGCATTCATAGTCTTGGGAACAGGCTTAATCTACTAGTAGCACAAACTCCATGGGTGTATTGCGCTGGTATGGGAGGCTTTTTAACCACTTCTTGATCTCAGTTGCATTCACTGTTTGTTAAGGGGAGCTAGGAATAAAACGAATTGTTCAGAATTTGGACAAACCTGAAGGAAACACTTTTGGCCTGTAGGCATTATTTGAAAGATTATTACCAAGGACAGAGGCCTCCAAACTTGGCAACTTTAAGACTTGTGGACTTCAACTCCCAGAATTTCTTAGCTAGCATAGCTGGCTGAGGAATTCTGGGAGTTGAAGTCCACAAGTCTTAAAGTTGCCAAGTTTGGAGACCCCTGACCTAGGATATGAAAATTAAATGATTTTCTTCAATCAGTTGCAAATGTACAGCAGAAGGAAATGAAAAGATTTGACAAGAAGTAGTGGGTTGATGATAAATACGTGACATTCATTATATGAGCTGTCACATTTAATTTTACCAGGGGCATTGAAAATCTCTGACAAATTCAGGTGCAAATAACAGTTGCCAGGTCAGCCAGCTTAAAAACATTTGTGTACTAAATATAATTCCATAAACTTGCAATGAAGCACAGGAGAACATATCCAATTACAAGTGAACTTTGGTGCAAATTCTGAGATTAATAAAGCCTTTTTTTTTTGTATTCACTCTGGCCAATGAAGAATAAAGTGAGACCATTCATATAACTTGAAAAGTATACTTATGTTGCATCTTCATCCTGTACTTTCATAAAAACAAGTAGCTGTTGGAATTCTACAAAATTGTCATTCCAACTCTTAATGGGGGCCTAGCCCAATGCTCATATATTTCAATGTTTTTCTTTTCTCATATATTATCTTAAAGACCACTTTTCTTTTTCATGTAGATGAACTGTGGTTCTCAGATGGATCTTTATCTGACAAATCAAGATTCAATGATCCTGGCTTAATGCCTCTTCCAGATACAGCAACAGGATTAGACTGGTGTCATTTAGTTGATGCTGCACAAGCATTTGAAGGTAATCAATGTACCTGCTATTAAATTATCACAAATTAAGATGCAAATTAAGATTTATCACAAATCTTAATGCAAATTAAGATTGCATTCTGTTATTCTGTTATTCCCAGAAATAGTGGCACTCAAAAAATTTGATAATTTGGCAATTTCATGCTTAACCCATCAGTTTTCTGTTTTTTAATCTTTGATAAGAATTGATAAGTGGATTGTATAGGTTTCATGGTTTATCATGGGGAGGGTTAAACTCAATTTCATTGAGGGCTGCATCACAGTTGTGTTTGACCTTGGGGACCCAGGTGGTGTGGCCAGGATTGGCATGGCCAGCTTAACGTCAATCATATTAGCACCTGTGGTGGCCTGAGAGCTCTGCCAAGAAAAAATAGGTTGCCAAGCTCCATTTTCAGCTGAGATGGCCTCCTATAACCTTCTGCCAGTGAAAACCTCCTGAGCTCCATTTTCACTGACAGAGTAAAAATCCTTTGCTGTTCCCAGGGCAGCCCCTTGGGCCATATCTAAGCACCCCACGGGCTGGATCCACCACTCAAGGATCCACCTTGAGTTTGACACCCTTGGTCTGTCAGATGCTGTTAGGTGCAATGGACTTCAGACAAAATATACAGCTACAAGACCAAAAAATATCCTTCGTGAAAAGCTAATATTGATAATTTTTTCTTCATATTTACATGTATTGTTCATTACATTGGATATTTGCTCATTTAGCCAAAGTCTATAGCAATTTCTCCAATATTAAGGCTAAATTAATAAAGAAAATGGAAGCATTTCTATGAAGAATGAATCCACCAAAAGTGAACATTCATATCTCACTATAAAGAGAGAGATAGAAAGTTATCAAAATATCCAAGTAAACATTGCTTTGTGTACTGTTTTTTCTATCAGTTCTCAATATGTACTAATAAACTATACATTGAAAGATTAAAATAATGTACTTAAATATATTTAGTAGAATTTAAATCATTAAAATAATCCCAAGAAAAGACTATGCGGTTTGTTTCTGGGTTTCATTATTTCACGACATAGATGTGCAAGGCATTTTTTCTTTTCTCACTTTTTTTCAGAGTAAATAAGTTCATTTTTTAATGTGTTTGTGTTTTATTACAGATTTGGCTTGTAAAAAAAGAAAACTAAATGCTTCTTATTGTACAAGTTCAGCTATACTTATAATTCAAAACCAGACTAACTCACAAACCTACTTAGTAAACTTTATTGCTCTTTCTCTAATATTGCCTAACCAATAAATATATCTGAAAAAGAAAAGTGTTACTGGTTTTGTTCCACGTTTTATTTCATATATTTTGCAATGACCTTGTTTTAACTATTAGAATTGTCAGCATCCAGATCTATAGATGAGAACATAACAATGCTAGATTGATGATAAATAATATTGAATTAGGTTTTTTTTTAAGAAATCTCACAGTAGACCCTGTAAATTCCACAAGACTGAGTTGTTTCACATAAGGATAGCAAGTGCCATAATCCAAAGCTAGTTCAGTGGACTTTATTTGTTCATAGGAAAATTCTAAATCTTATTTCAGATTATGACTCTGATGAAGAACTTGGGCCAATCTGTCATCACACTTCATTTCTAGGTGATGATCTGGGTAGACTATTGGATATTATGTTATTTTTGTTTTAAAAAAGTATAAACTTTTATATGTTTGCACGGTTGCATGATTATATACAAGGTTTGCGTCTTTGCAAGAAGAGAGGAAGGCATGCTGTGGTCAGGGCCAAGACCTAGAGACAGAAGGAATTCAGTCTACAAACAAGTGATCTTTGCTTCTACCGAATACAAACATTGCATGGAAAAAGCTCAGAGTTCTGTTCTTTCTTGTTCTATAACAAATGTGTATGTGCTCTACTGTTTTTCTTTTTCTTTTAGTACCGGTATAATTTTGGCTGCCACACTGCATGCCTTTCAGTGGGGAAGCTTGTTTCCCAAAGAGTAAAGCATGTATTTTGTCCTTGGAAAGGAAGTAATTTAAAAATCATTGGTGTAAGCAGCTTTCTTTTTACGAGTAAAATTTATCTGCCTGTGATAAGATCATAATAAAAATTTTAGCTCATTGGAGTTCAAGTCCATAGGTAATTAGTTCCTTTATTCAAGTAAAGTAATGGATTGGATTTCATATTTTTAAATGAAATACAAAGCTTTTTTCTTATGAAATATCTGCTTTGCCTTTCAAGTATTTTTGGTTTTAGAATTTCTGTGAGTTTTGGGAAAATGAGATGAATAATAAATAGTGAAAATAAATGTCATTTATAGCAACTCTCAAGCTGTAATGAGCATGCTTTGGTTGTTCAGAAATCCAAGGGATGGGGTATGAGGATTTAAAGAAATGGTCGCAAGCATTTTCTTTTTTTGGCTATATCTGGATTCCGATAACAACAATTCGTGATCAGTTTTGTATTCTGAAAGTATTTCTAGGTTACCTTTTTTAGTTATTTGCTTATGCATTTGTCTTTCTAGATCAAAGGGTGGCATCTTTTTGTACCCTGAATGACATGCAGCATATGCAAGTTTTGGAGAATAACCAAGCCTTAGGCTCAAGTCCAACAAATGGAAAAGACTTCATTGATGCTAATGGGTATGTAAAGTATGTACAAAGGAGGCTACTTCCCGCAAGATTCTACAACTAAGATTTTTGGGGAATGTCCAAATCCAGTAGCAGACAGTTCATCTGGATGCCATTTGCAACAGACTGTCTCCATAGTAAGGCACTCTGTGTGGCATTCCTTTTCCAGCAGAATACAAGGAATTCCTTCCATATTGGCCTTTAAGACTTCAGAACATGCCTTTCTCAAATGACTACTGATAATGTTTAGTTATGCAGCGCAAGTCTGAATTTGTAAGGTTTTAAATAGTAGTTTAATAATGATTTAATTTGTGGTTGATCTGCTGTTTTAATAATAGGGCTGTTTTTTCTGCTCAGAACCTTTGATAGTGGGTGGTCTAGAACTCTCACAAATAGCTCTTGTTTCACCTTTGTTATTTTTTTTTTAATGCTGATAATCCATTTAGGCAGAAAGGTTGGGAACAGAATTGGGAGTCATGATCTGCATTTCTCTGATTTTAAGAAAACAAAACCAAGTATATGTTGCAGGTAGCCTCTGCAGTTTAGATATATTCAATTGCTTGTTTGAAGTCTGTATGAGCTATAAGGAGTTCAGGTACTTTTCTTTCTTTAAAAGGCCAGGAACCATATGCATGTCATCCAAACTGATTTGGTTAGACTTGTTACTGAACAGGAAACCATTTGAAGGGACATTACAATGTCACTTGAAACTTTTGACTTTTCTAATTCTTCTCCTTCACTGCCATAGTCAGTGTGAGGCATGTATACAGTATAACTATGTCTTAGTGTAATGTATGTCTTCCCATATATTTCCATTCTCCTGTCCTTGTTTTAATAGTACTTTTTTTTTCAGTACTTGCTTTTCCCAATTTGACAGCTTCCTTCCTATTCCCTTTCTTTTTCTACACTCCATCACTTTTTTTCATGCATTTGTTCACATAATTTTACTTAGGCACAGCAATAAGCAATCTTAGTAGAGCCTGACATTCAAGTTTTAATTGGATTAGATTTTAGGGAGTTCAGTTTTGCTGCTTTATTATTTCTTCTCTTTGTTTTGCATTGTGATCCACAAAATTGAGTTGGGCAGCGATGTCTGTCTCTCTGTTTAACTATTTTCTCAAGGAGGGAATCCAGCAATGCTGGTCTTGCTTACATTAATCTTGGTGAGCCAGTGTATGCACAGTACTTGCAGCTTCTTGAAACCATCCTCTTTCCTTGCAACTTCCATCATTATGATTTCAGCTACTTATTCACATTCTTATTTATTTAATTTGTATGCCACCCATTCCCAAAGGAACTTAACAATTTCAAAGGCAAATTACTGGGGGGTGGGAGGGAGGGATATCACTTTTCCTTTTAGAAAATACAGAAATGTATTCGGAGCAAGAAAAATCATGTTGGTTGTCTCTCCACTTTATAGTTGTACCTCTTTTGTGGGATTTTGTCCTCCATACCGAATGTATTTACATTGTTATTCCTATCGCTTCTGAATATATTTGCTCTTTCTTGCATTTGTTCTAATACACTTTTTTCTTTGGAGACAACTGTAGTTTTCTTCGCAATATAAAGGTGATTTGCCTTTGACATGATTTTTGTTTTACTTCCTAATCTACCCTATATCTCTGGTATTTCTTGTGGTTTCCCATCCAATTATTAACTAGATTTAAGCCATAAGATCAGCCAAGGTTTACTAGGCATTACTATCTAGCTGGGTCTATTAATCCATACTTTACCATGTCATTAAGACTAATTGTTTTGGATTTCTATTAACAGAAAGCCTTTAATTAATGACCAGACAAGGCTGTGGCAGATCATGGTGTTTTTGTTTTTTTTTTAATTATTTTAATTGCTTTTTTAATGGCTGCCCATTCTGGGTGGCTTACAAAATCCAGAAATAAAAACTGGTAAAAATATAAAATAGCACAAGCAACTGGACCAAAACAGCCTTAACTGTTTATTTATTTAGCATATGGCACTTGTTAGCCAGGGATTACTGAGGTGGCTGGCTGCCTCTGTGAAATGAATTTTTCAGACGGTGTTATCTTTACCTGCAGGATGCCTGAATATCGATAGGCATTCAGGGGAGGCTCCTTTCTTGTCTCTCTGCGGTTTATTCGCTCACGGGAATTGAACCGCTGAGCTGCCAGCCTCGGTAGTGAACCAGCCCAGCATCTTACCATGTGAGCCACTGCAGCCCCTAGCAATAACAGGAAACCACAACACTGCCCTTACAAACACAATAAACCCTGGCCGAAGCCCTGAGCCAGGCTTTAAGGGGTTTCCCAGAACACCGGGAGAATGGAGTTTAGTAGAATACTTTTCATTGCATTTAAACCCAAGGAATGTATCTCAGCAACTTTTCATTTGAGATTGGGTCTTTTGCTTTACATGTTTTGAATTAGACTCTGAGTGCTTTTATGTGGTTCTAAAAATTATAATATATTGTACATTGCTCAGTTATGTATATTTTGTATGGAAATGTTTTACTATGAAATTTTTGAACTAATCCCAAAGTACATTTTGATTTTTTAGGGAGGATAGTCCTACTACTTTGACTGGAAAAGTAAACCAGCTTGAAGTGATTCTTCGACAATTGCAAACTGATCTTCGAAAGGTAAAAAAAAATAAAATGTCTTCATTAATATCGCATAGTTTGAATGAAGATACTGTAGGATTTCTGTCTTGGATCTGCACACTAGCTTACATATTATATGAAAGTTGCACTCATGTGGTACTGGCTGTTCTGCCATTAGAAGCAACGTGGAGTCAGCATACTGCAAATAGGGTAATTAGCAGTGGTGAAATGAATTAAAAGAAAAACTCCGTGTGATGTGACCTCAAACCACATCAGGCCATTGAGCAAACCACATTTTGCCTTTAAAATTATGGGACATCTGCACATGACTTCTGCTATCTAATTTAATTGTTTCCTGAGTGTTCAGATGGATTTATTGTAATTTTTCCTTTTTCTTGCAAAAGTAACTTTTTTGAAAGCCAAATCTTTATTCTGAGAAATAAATTCAAGTAGTATAAGAGTCTATA
The DNA here is from genome assembly GCA_004320025.1 of Laticauda laticaudata. NCBI lineage: Eukaryota > Metazoa > Chordata > Lepidosauria > Squamata > Elapidae > Laticauda > Laticauda laticaudata. The sequence goes on from BHFT01001671.1 coordinate 49,093, forward strand.
GTGAATCACATTGCTGTATTGTCCTAGACAGATCAGTGTCTGCCTTCATAGAAGGCAATTGTATTTAAATTACCATTTTTGAACCAGGAAGTAGCCCTGGGGATGTGTGGGGGGAGTATTTTAATTGGGTGGGCCCATGGCTTCCATGGAGCGAAAGCTATTTCCATACTCTGATTACAACCTTAACTAGTAGGCTATCATAAAAATAATTTGAAGAAGAAACATCCTGCTTTGTCTAATTTATTTTACAAGTGTTCAAATACACAGAAAGGATGTATCAATTTAATTACTCAGTATTTTCAATTTAGATTGTTTTTGATGATCCAGATTGTTGGGGGCAATATGCTGACTCTGGAAATTGCTTAGAGAGTGCTGTAAAGCACTATGGAGCTGTATAAGTGCTATTGCTATTGTAATCTAAATGTGGTATGTTGCCATATTTTAAAATTAACAATAACAAAAAAATACTGTACCCACCTCAGTGAGGAATGAAAGTATAGATATACTGTTTTTCCAATTACATATGATAGTGTGGGAGATTACATACAAATTTTACAGTCCAGAGCTTTTGAACCTTTGGTATCTTATGTAAGATTAATTAATTAACACACAAATATCTTTTCAAACACTGCAAGGAATAATTGCGTAACATCAGTGAAAGACCTTATAGTATTGTGTAACTAGAAACCTTGATGTCTTAAATTAAAATTTTCATAAATATAAAGCTCACACAGCATCTGACTGCAGTAGATCCGATTAATTAAACTCATATTGGAGGGAAAGTAACTGGTATATCCACTACTTACTCTTCATACCACTTTTCCTCTGACAAACTCAATATAGGAATAAAGATTCTTTTAACTCTGAAAAAGATGTATCTGTTTCTCTTTCCCTCTGTTCAAAGTTGCAGTTCTTCCAGATGCTTAGCATTTCATCTATTTTGAACTTAAGAACTTAAGGTTAAAATTTGCTATCAAATCTAGTTATACAAGTGGAATATTCATTCATGAAATTGTTTTCTCAATCCCTGTTAAACTTAATAAAAGAAATAATACCAAAAAGTGTCAGTCATGTTCTGAGACTAGTGTGCTGAATGTGAAGTTCTAATATTAGGCTTTTATATTCTAGACCAGGGGTGTCAAACTCACAGGCTGGATGTGTGATGTGCTGGCTCTGCCCAGTTTCCCCCTAGTGAAAGGGGGAAAAGTCTCAATACACCGTGTGATGCCACTGTGAAGCCGCAAGTTTGACATCCTTGTTCTATACAATAAGGCAATTTCATGCCTACAAGCTACCATGTCAGCATACTGCAATTACTATGACTGGCTCTGACTATTCTCCTGTGGTGGAGCTTCAAAATATGAAATAAGCAATGCAAACATTTACATATACTATGGTTTAGTACAGCCTATTCTTAAGCATTTATAAACACATCACATTTATTTCTATAATATTGCAATGCAACACAAATCAATGCAATACCATACAATTTTTTTAATATAATATATATTCTTTTAATTCTTAACTGGATGCCACAACATATCTACTGCTTTTTGTTTGAATAATGATTCTGATTATTCACATAGTATTTGGAAGTTGCTTCATTCATTCATCTCTTATGTGCTCTTCCCCATATTTCAAATCAGCTTTTTTAAAATAGTAATGTGTTGATAGGACAGGACAGTTCTTTATTAGCTAAGTGTGATTGGATAAACAAGGAATAGGAGTAGATAATCAGAAAGATGAGAAGAATGGTAATAATTCAGTCCGACTACATGGTCAGATATCCTTAGGCACAAGATTTTGCTGTGGGAATTATATATTTAGCAGAGTGATGTCATGACAGAAAAAAAAACTGTCTTTGTGTCTAGTTATTTTGGCATGCAATGCCCTATAGAGGTGTTCTGAGGGGAGAAGTTGAAACAGTTTATGTCCAGGATGTGAGGAATCTGTAGATATTTTCTCAACCCTCTTTCTGGCTCTTGTAGCATACAGGTCCTCAATGGAAAGCAGGCTGGTTGCAATTTTTTTCTGGGATAAATAGTAAATAAATACTAATAAATAGTAAATGGAAACCATTCAACTGGTCATCTTGTTTTGTTTTATGTTTTGTTTGCAAGCATATATCTTATATCTTTTCATGAAATGATATCTTTTGATTAATAGCATGATCCTATCAATTATACAGAAACTTGCTTTTCCAGTCCCATTTAGCTTCTTTAAAATCAAACAAGTTGAGATAAATTGAGAATCAGAATTCCACTGCTGTTATTGTGACTAGGGAAATTAATATGTGCATGTTAGTTATGTGTGCTACAAAAAGAATGATTATAAACATGATTTCACTCCTCTTTCTGCACTCTAGGAAAAGCAAGACAAGGCTGTTCTCCAAGCTGAAGTCCAGCATTTGAGGCAAGATAATCTAAGACTTCAAGAAGAATCACAAACAGCAGCTGCTCAGCTAAGAAAATTTACAGAGTGGTTTTTCAATACAGTAGACAAAAAATGCTAATATCTGAATTTTGAAAAAGCACTGTTAAAAAACTTTATAATTTTGAATTTGCCTAACATTATTTTAATCAGCCTTCAATCTTTTAGACAGTTTCTGCTATAATCTCCACCCAGGCCCCTTCATTTGAACAAAGCTACAAACTCTTAGAAATTCTTTATGTCCAGTTGAAGAAGAGAATGAATGACATACATTTGCTTTCGTGAAAATGAATGTACATTCCTGGTGCCATTTTAGACATTTTAGAATAAATTGCTGATTTGAGCTTGCCTGGAAGAGAATGATTTTGGGATTTATGGTCACTCCTTTAGATGCTCCAGTGAAGTTGTTTTAGCAATTTACAGTAACTTGGATTTCAGCATTGTAAGATAAGAAAGTAGGCGTATACTTTCATGTTTAAAGGTGCTCTATTTTTTGTATTGTACAGTAGATATTTCCACAGTCACATTGTCATAGCAATAAGAATGGGAGTAGAATTAAATAGTTACAAAGCCGTGTTTATTAATAAAAATAGCACTGATAAGTTTAAGAGTAGTTTGGATGCAGATATATTAGGAACTATTTATTTGCAGAAAAAAATGGTGCCTGAATTTAAATTGTGTTCTGATTTTTCTAAAGATACACATGCCTTGTATAATGGCTCATTTGATCAATTCACTGTTAGTGACTTTATATAATTCATATTCAGCAAAGATGGTTATAGAGAGCCTAATTATAATAATCCTATGTGATGTGAACCAGCCAATCATTTGTATAATGCCAGATTTGTTTATCTTTGTACAGAAGCTTTGAGCATGTGACTTGTATTTAACATCTTTTATTTAAGCTTCTTTAACCTCTTTAATTTTATAAAGCTTTGTGTTTTACCTGCACTATGGTGAGGAGGTGGGTTGCAAGCTACAGTGTGTGTTTAAAAAAATAGTGCCTGTTTAGCTTGCCAACATGGCACTGTTTAGAAGAGTCTAACAATTGAATGCTGCTAGTACACAACTTATGTTTGTATGCTTTAACATTTGTTTGAAATGAATATACATTGCTTTTTTAAAAAAAATAAATGTTTAAAATATCAACCACAAGCAATAGTCCTCCGTTTTCATGATTAACATTATGGTTGGATTTCATAACAAAGAACAGCATAGAAGAATATTTTTGTGACCTACACAGTTCTGTAAGTCGTAGTAGACTTCTGCAGTGGACTGGAGGTTGGGCTTGATAGTTTCCAAAAAGATTAAAAGTCTGCCACCAAACTGATACAAAACTTGTGACATTCGCCAAGCTATGATTCCAACTCACTTTTCATACATTCATACTTAGTCTTTCAGTAAAGGAGGAACAAATATGCAAAACCAATGCTTTAATTTTAGTTCTACACGCATATAGATAACAAATACCACAGGATTTGTTTTTCAGTAACATGTACAGAAGTGCTCTATAGATATTTGATTCAAGTTTTATATTAAAGTATTAATTGAGAATATTAATGTAGAAAGGTGACATATTAAAATATTCTCTGTAGTTTTAAAATTGTAATATATTTTTTTCTTTTCATAACATTCTGAACACAGGCTGCTTTTTTGAAATCCTGCTTCAAATGTATTTGCTCAGACATTTTGTAAATATAAAATAAGACCATGCAATTTGAAGAAAGGGAAGAGTAGGGACACACAGCCACTTTTCCCTTAATTCTGCCACTGTAGTGTCACCTCAAGATCAATACATCATTTTATAAAATTTGTCTTTAAATTTATAATTTAATGTTAATTTTAAAACCTGTGTTTTCCCATTGTTCAAGCATTATATTACACATAAAATTCTTTGCCCATTCAACTATTCCATGTTTCACATACTCATTTTTTCAAATTCAATATCATTAACCATTTCTAAACCTTTTCAATAACACATTCCTCATTACTACACAGTACAATTTCAAATTCATTTTTACAAAATCAAATTGGTAGCTTTTTTATTGGGTTAAATGTTTCTTAAATACATAAACCAGCGACAGATACATATCCTTCTGACTCTTAACTTTTCTTTGCACTTAAGGGTAGGTTCACCTTGATTAAAAAGTATTATTTGACCACAGGTCCTCCGGTCTGGTCATGCCATTGTTTCTTTTCTAAAAGAGGCTTCCTGAGGTAACATCTAAAACAGGGGTCCCCAAACAAGTCTTAAAGTTGCCAAGTTTGGGGACCTCTAATATAAAGAGATGACCTTTGTAAAGAAGATTTTCACAAATTAGTTTTGAAGAGATGCTTTGTTTGAAATGATGTTGAAGGAAAGTAGTAGTAAAGTTTTGCATAGGCATTGCTTTATCAGTGTCTGGTGTTAATCCAGATTCCATTTAATGTATGACAAAGAGTGGGACAAATATATGTAACAATGGAAGGATAAACCCAACTATAAATTTAACTAAAGGCTTCAGTTAGTCTAAAACCAAAGAACTGGAATAATGTATTTTCAGGTGAGCTTCTTCAGTTCTGAAAGGAAGTTGGATTAATTTATCATAATTATGTTACTTACCTGTTCTACTTGGTATGTACCCTCTCTTCCATCGAACTCTCTCACACGAAAGCATAAATACAATTCTTCTTCAATTGTATTTTGAAAGAATCTCAAGTCGTGATCTGGTTTGCTTCAGTTGCTGAAGGCATTTTTTTTTAATTGGATATGCTGTGCATTAAACTCTTTCCAGTTTAGAGGCAACTTGATCACCATTTGAAAATGGGAAGTTTTCACAGCGGAACCAGATATGAAAAGAAACATCTGCAATAATAATTGTGTATTCATGCTATAAGGTTGCTCAAATTACGGTATTAATGAAGCATTTCAGTGTTTAACTGACCATGTCTGCAGTAAGTTCTTAGATGGGATGTATAGAGACATCAGTACATTGGAAAAATACCTCAGTGAAAGCACAGCCTGATAATAGGCATCACTTGCTTTTGACAGAGGGCATGCAGTACTGAAAAAAAAAATCCATACAAGTATTTGATGTATGTTTAGTCAGAATAAAATAGGTGGCAGCTCCTGTAATGTAATCAGGGAGACCAAAGGAAATGAACTGATGTCTCAGTGAGGTACCCAACAGTTTCAAATAATTCAGCAGAAATTTTAGCTCATTGTTCTGCCATCAGTAGAACTCTGATCCTGGATTTGAATGGTTCTCTAAATCTTCCTAGAAAGTAAATTACCTGCAAAATAGAAAATTGTGTCTTAGGCAACTGCAAACCTGATTGTTTTATTGAAATTAGGCCTTGAAACAAACACTGAGGGACAAAAATTATTATAAATCATTGAAGTTACTGGGTGTGAGATTTTAACAGTCTTGTACACAATATGGAGAAATTGATAGGTTTAATGAGCTGGGACTTTTGAAATATAAATGCACTCCCAGGTACTTGATCCTCACCAACTCAAGATTGACTCAGCCTTCCATCTTTCCAAGGTCATTAAAGATTGTTGGGGGCTATGTGCTGATTCTGTAAACCACTTAAAGAGGGCTGTAAAGTACCGTGAAGGGGTACTTTAGGAAATCTTAAGTGCTATTGTGATAATAAATCAAAGAAATATTGCTTCTTAATTTTTTTTTTTTTACTCTGCAGCTTTATCTATACACCAATAGAAATAAGTTTCAGGGATACCTTGGAAGAATAACTCCCATGAATGAGATGATGAGACTGAGTAGCAAGAATATTTTCAGAAACATGTATCCTATAGATTTATTTCATTTTATTTTTATTAAACAAATTTATATGGCCGTCCAAGTGACACACAGTGTGTGGTCTTGATAGGCTAACACTACTTCAGTCTGTCTGATTGACCTCTAGAGGAATTAAACTATATTTAAAGTAATAATAACATCATCCATGCAGCATTGTTGACAGACTCTGCTTCTTGTCATAAAGATAAGCGGGAATGAAATGTTGCAAGTACACCAGATAACTGAAGAAGCAAAAAGAACATTGGAAGCATATCTGAAGGACAGTGAAGAAGATACACTGAAGCTAATATACCATAAAGGCTTACTGAGTACTGGAGAGACAAAACTGGCCGACCAAAAAAAAAACATATAAAGAATAGAAAAGAGACATGGGCATTATGTTAAAAAAAAAAGAATAGCAAGCAAAGCAGATAATAAGAAGGCCTGACAACGTCTAAAAGGTAAAGGTTCCCCTCACACATATGTGCTAGTCATTTCCGGCTCTTGGGGGCGGTGCTCATCTCCGTTACAAACCTGAAGAGCCAGCGCTGTCTAAAGATGTCTCCAAGGACCTGTGGCCAGCATGACTAAATGCTGAAGGCACATGGAATGCTCTTACCTTCCCACCAAAGTGGTCCCTATTTTTCTACTTGCATTTTTACATGCTTTCGAACTGCTAGGTTGGCAGAAGTGACAATGTCTAAGAGTAGGAAAATTGGAGAAGGAGACAGAGGGCTTAATTCTGGCCGCACAAGAGCAAGCTTTAAGAACAAATGCATACAAAGTCAGAATTGAGAAGACAGAAAATGTTATATCTGCAAAGAAGCTGAAGAAACAACAGATCACCAAAGTAGTTACTTCAAGAAAATCAGACTGACATGACAATGACAAAGTAGCAAAAATGGTGCATTAGAAGATCCGCAAGAAATGCCATTTGTCTGCAAGCAATAGGTGGGCCCACAACCAGGGAAAGCAATAGGAAAAAAAAAGAAGAAACTAAAGTTCTCTGAGACGTTAGAATGCAAACACATATCTGTTATGCAACACCCAGACTTAACCATTGTTCATAAGGAAGACAGAAAATCTGGATAGTGGACATGGCAGTATCTGAGGACAGCAAAAGAGAAAAACCTGGAGAAAAATCACAGTACAAAGACTTGCAAATGGAACAACTATAGTGAAATAAAGCAAAGATAGCACTGATGGTAATAGGTAGCTTGGGTACTGTCTGAAAACATTTGTAGCACCATTTGAATACCATTGGCCCTGGACATGTAAAGGACAGCTTTACTTGAAAAAGTTTGCATCCTCAGAAACATCAGCCTATTCCTGGTCTTTAGGAAGGACTCAATAATTGGACAAAAATATCAAAGTTCGTCTCAGCAGTTGGCTGACTGTGTGATCAGCAAAAATAAGTAGATGTATCAGTGGCCCATCCTCTCCTTAATGGAATGCCAGGCCCCTATAGAAAACATTTGCCATTGGGCTAGCTGTCTGAGTCAGGCAAACAATATCAATGAAAAGTGGCTTCTTAGACATCCAGGACCTAAGCTACATAAAATTTTAAAGGGAGTGAACAACATCTTGAATGGTCTCAGAAAGAGACCAATGTAGCATCTGCAGGAAGTGTGTAACATGGCATTGTTAAGACAAATCCATGGGAGAAGCCACTGCTTAGCTGGCAAAGTCCTACAATATTTAAGGCTTTAGAGGTCCATAAGATTTTCTTGAATTTAAACTCATAATTGAAAATAAAATGATATAACGTGAAAATAAAATGGCATTTAACAGACATTTGCAAAATAACTAATACATCTTCCCATTCATCCATTAAACTGAGATTATATTGTACCTAAAGAGAGACTTTTCCAGACAATACCATTCAATTAATATTACACATAATGAAACTTCTAGACCCCTGAAATTTATGACAGATAATAAGTTTCTTCTCTTGACAACTGATTTCCAAAATGAATTTACATAGTAATCACATTTTAAAAAGCTTAATACTTAAGCTGCATATGTGGAAGCATGCAATCTTTCTTAAAAGGACTTATTCCTTTTCTCCAAAGGAACAAGCTCTTCTCTAGCTTTACAACATTTGGCATGCTTCTTTCTAAATCATAAATCAAGAACTATCTTTCATCTCCCTCAAGGCCCACTTCAAACAGATTGCCTATATTATTTAAAAAATCACACACATTGGATTAAGTGATATAATGGATGTGTATTAATTTTTATATGACGTGCTTTCGGCTCTATGTATATGTGCATAGAAATTGGAGTTTGTGTGTATATATGCATATAAAAACATTTTTCTCTGTGGCCTCATAGCACTTTCTGAAAATGTACAACCAATTTCTACTTTATAGAAACACAATTATTTTTCCTTATATTTGGCTACATGGAATTGATCATTCGGTTGAACAAAATGCATGGAATCAGATTCCAAAGCATTTTCCATCATCCAAAATCCTCATAATGGGCTGCACCATCAGATCAGCATCAGAAAGGCAAGAATAGCATGAGACACTGGGTATACAGGTAGTCCTTGACTTGTGACCCCAATTGAGCCCAACATTTTTGTTGCTAAGCAAGACAGTTGTTAAGTAAGTTTTGCCTCATCTTATGACCTTTCTTGCCACAGTTGTTAGGTTGTTACGTTCATAACATGGTTGTTAAGTAAATCTGGCTTGCCCATTGACTTTGCTTGTCAGAAAGTTGCAAAAGGTGATCACATCTTGGGATACTGCAACTATCACAAATACTTGCCAGTTGCCAAGCATCTGAATTTTGATCACATGACCAGAGCATTACTGCAATGGTTGTAAGTATGAAAAACAGGCATCAGTCACTTTTTCAGTGCTGTTGTAACTTTGAACAGCCATTAAATGAATAGTTGTAAGCTGAGGACAGTACAATCTGTGCCTACCTAGCTTAAAGCAGGGTTGTCAAACTCACGGTGTCATGGCGGTGTCATGTCACGTATCAGGACTTTTTTTGTCTTTGCTAAACCGGGCATGGGCGTAGTCAGCGCATGATGCATCTGGCCCGCGGGCTGGTAGTTTAACAGTCCTGGCTTAGAGCAAGCTTTAGAACTGTAAGATTATAAAGTTAGAATTGATTTAGAAATCAATCCCTTTTACCAACCCTTTGCTCTGGGTTGGATCCTGGCAAGGTTTAGTCAGAAGAAATATGCTCCATTTCCAGTCCATATTTAAGAAGCTTGGAAATGGAAAAATTGCTATTCTGGAAGTGCCTCAAGGGTTAAGGCAACAATCATGAAATAGTGTGAAAACAATGGAGGGAATGGAATTTGCAAACTCTTTGTATATATAAATAGACAGCTTTCATGCCTGCCCCTGCTTTCATCTACAAAATGTGTGCCAGGAATTCAGCTCAACTATGTAGTGAGTGTATTAGCTTAATAATATAGGCAATTCAGGAATGCTACAGCACCCCCCTTGCCCTTTCTTATTTGCAGTAACTTGCAGATTGTTTCAATGGGTCCAAATAATTGTTCAGACATCTTCTGATACTTTTTTCCAGGTAAATGAATGTATATCATGGTAGAATTAGGCAAAATAGTCTCTTACATTTATCCAAAATGCAAGCATTTCAGGGTTTCTATCGCCAGCTTTTTGTTTCAGGGACAGGATCCACTCCACATACATATTCGCACCCTCTTCACAATAAATTCATAACTCCAGAAGCTTTTCTTTAGCTTTTGAATGCTGTCTTGTTTTAAAACATTATAATTACATTCCATCACCAAATAGAAAAGTATTTAGTTAGCTAACTTTTTAAAACAGAAACACTTCCTATTGCTTCTCTTCCAAACTGAGTTTTTATTACTAGTTAACTCTAACAGATTCTAACCAGTCACTTCAGGGGTCTATTTCTTCAGTCTGTTTAAACATTTGGGTGAATAAGATCTTTTGTATTTTAATAACATTTAATAAGATGGTGTTACTTTCCTAATGGAAATTTCTCAACATACTGGAAACAAAACCTCTTAATCAAAAGAAGTTGGGTTAATCTTGGTGTGAAGAGCAAGTTTTCTACATTACATTCCACTTGGGAGAATCTCACCTTCCTGGAAATGTTTCAAACAAAATAATCTGGTAAGGAGCAACAAGGGTAGCATGAGAGGAGTAGAAAATAAATTGGAGACTTTCAGAAGGCATAGCCACTCCTGGAAAAAGAAAAAGGCCAAACCTTGAAAGCCCTTGTGAACAAATGTCTGGCCTCCCAAGCTTCAAGGAAATGAGGTAGAGAGTCGCAAAACACTTGGACAATTACTCAGCTTGCCAATATGTTTTCCACCAGAATAGCAGTAAACATGGGCAGGACCTCTTGGTATGCTCTTCAAACAGCCCCAACTAAGCAGAGAACATTTGCTGTGAAGTCACCAACTGTTCAGATGAAGGTTTTGAACAGATGCTCTCCTGCCTAGCAATCAACAGCTAATAAGAGCCCAAAGCATTAGAATTTTAGTAGATAGGAGAGGGTATGAAACCAATAGGTGAAAGGACATGTTGCTATACATTTAAAAGAAAAGGATTTATCTCTGAATTAGCTTGCTGAAATCAATCATTTGTTCTCAGATGGATCAAAAATATATAATTGGCCGTAAGTGATCAGATGCTGAAAAAAATTGCTACCCTGTCCTGGCTTTCTATTATGATTGATTCTTATTGATCTAAAAGAAAGGATTCTGTAATATCATCTAAGAAAAATGTAGAATAAGGAAAATCTCCATTTAAAAGGCTTTTAAAAAAGTTAATTGTAACCAGTTTGACAAGTCAGGCAGCAATACATTATTGTTCAAAAATAGCTTCATATTCAGTTAATTAAAAAAAAAAAAAGGAAAGCAGACTCCAAAAAAATCTCCTAGAAGTGGAGAATGCAGTTATAGGAGAAAAATATACAATTGAGCAATCAGCCTTTTTGAGAACTGTTTAACAGCTGCTAAAATAACCAGTGTGAATATTTCATCTGTCATCAAGTAAAACCTATTATGGAGTGGACAGAATCATTACATAAGAAACAGATGAAAAATATGAAGTATCCTATAGAATTTCTCTATTTGTCTTCACATATCCTTTCTATATGAATACACTAATAGGTCTGATATGACATTATTTTGGCAAGTTCCATATAGTTTGTCTTCAAGTCACTTTTAACTCCTGGAGACTGCCTGGACAAATCATTGCATTTTCTTGGAAAGGTTTTTGGAAGTTGTTTGGCCACGGCTGCTTTTTTAAAGCTGAGAGAAAAGTGACTGGTCCAAAGTCCTCCATCTGGCTTCATATCTAACAGAGATTAGAACTCACAATTTTCCAGTTTCTTGTCCAGTGTCTTTAATCACTATACCAAACTGGCCCTTTCGCCTCTGTTAAGGCTGTGCATATCTTTTGACATGTATCCTTTAAGTCTTTGCTTTACTTGAGTCAACCATACAGCCATTTCTGCTTCTGGGGCAGTAGCTTTGTAACTTTCTCCTAGTTGCATAGCCGCTTCCCTGGGAAAAATATGAACATAGGAAATAAACTGGTGAGCTTGAAAAAATATTTGACTGATTTATTAAGTTGAGATGAAGTATTTTCTGGGTTGTTCTGCAAGTTGCAAATCGCCTCTCTGGAAGGATTTGCATTGCCCCAATATGCACCTCACATTTTTATTGTTCACAGACAGAGTTTTCTTTAAAAACTCTATCATAACCTGCAACCATTAAAACAATCAAGAAAATAGCTTATAATAAAATGACTGCCAGAGTAGGTATTTTAAACATTAGATTGGAAAATTTATTATATGTTAGAACAAAGTTTTAAGGACAAACAGTAAAATCTGAGTTTAAAAATAAAGCCCAGAGGAAAACTACTGTTCAAAAATGATTTTAAAAAAAGATTTCCAGGTTCTGAACAGGCAACATTTGTTTTGCTAAGCAAAGATCCTAATCACTTTGTGTTACTCCACTACTGAGAAAGGGGGTTGGAAACTATTAGAGTACACATAAGCTCATTTAAAAGGGTGGTCCTTATACAAAAGAGTCAGTGAGTTGCTGAGGTTGTCTGTCACAAATTCAAGTATTCAAACCCAAATGGACAGGAGCACTCAAAGATATATAAAATGTACTTTGGAAGTTGAACAGAGGTCAGTTTGAAAGTTTCTGTCTCTTGTCTATTTCCTTCTTCCAGGAATTACTATTTGCCCATTCTTCTGATGGTACAACCAAGAGTAAAAATAAATCCAAAATCTAAGCTAGCAAATGTCATCAAATCATGCTCAATTCTTAGTGATTAAATAGATACATTTTCTCCATGATGATATGTCCCTAACATGGTCCTTCAGCTCATCCAATGACACACTAATTACCAATTGTTCCAAAGGTACTTTTTCAGGAGGCAACTGGACTTTTTTGTTTTTTCTTTGAAGACGTTTCACTTCTCATCCAAGAAGCTTCTTCAACTCTGACTCCATAGACTATGCAGAGAATCTCCATAGACTTCTAATTACCAATCTTTCTTTGGCTGCCCATAATATTCTCAGGTATCTTCTCTAATCCCAAAGTTCAAAAGTGACAACACTCTTCCTATTTTGCTTGTTCAAAGACCAATGTTTGCTTCAATAGAGCCACCTCGTGGCATTTGTTCTAGAGTCTTAATTCAACTTGTTTTGGATTATCACCACTTTGTATGGTGAATAATTATTTACATATGTTCAAATTTCCTTCTCCACATTATTTGTTCTATTATTAGTTTGAGTACAGTGTTATCATTATTTCAATTTAAGAGCATCTATTACACTACTATCTGCTTTTGATATTGCTGTTGTTTCCTGTTTGTGAATCACAAAATATGACATGCCTGGCTGCTCATTTTATCATGTCTTCCAGGTTCCATATTTGTCATGTTATAATCTTACTAGCTCCGATAGTTCTCTATTTAGTTATGTTTACCTATACTTTCTGTATCATCAGCTGCATGTTTTTGATGCTTTCTCCTTTATTGCATCATAAATCTTCATAAACAGTGTTTATTCATGCTTCATAGTACATTGATATAATATCAGCCAGGAATTTTCTTCCCTGCATTACTCCATTTTCCTTTCTAAGTCATTTTATGGTTCAGTTTTTGACATGAAATGCAATTTACAATTCCTTGGAATTACATTTTTAACACTGACTGCCTTTTTTTTGGTTCATACTATTTGGTTGTGGTATTTGCCTCCACATTCTTTTTAATCGAGGCTGCAGTTAAGTAGCAGTCAGTTCTGTGCCAAAAACTATCATCACCATGCTGATCAATGAAGAGAAACAATGCAAAACCCTTAATTTGATACATTTTGCCAGGTCTGTGCAACTTTTCTTATGTTCAGAACAGCTGGATTGTAATAGATGAAAATATTTGGGAAATTGATTGTAGATTAAAAGATCGAAATGACCAAATATAGCTCCATATTTTTCAAGAAGGGGAAGAAAGGGGATCCAAGAAACAACAGTCAAGTGGGAAAGGGTAGTAGAACAACTTGTCAATGTATCTGAACATAAAGAATTTTGACAAAATATTAAAACAGACTGTCAGGCAACACATGTGAGAAAAAATGCTGTCATAAGAACTATGACAGGTTACTCAAGATTGTGTCATGTCAGACTAACTATATCTTATGAGAGAATGACTTCATTGATGGAACAAGCAAATATTGTGCTGCAGTTTTAGCTTAGCAAAACATTTAACAGAGTCTTATAACATAAAAGATAAGTGAATTCACACTCCAGTGAATTCCCTCCCCTTCCAGATTCAAAGGATTCTTTGTATGTGGTTACTGAAATAGTTTTTGCATGAACCTGGAAATATCTAGTAGCCTCCTTCAAAATTCTGTTCCTCATCATGTATTATTCATCATCTTTATAAACGTCCTAACCTAGAGGACAAAATATAAGTTCACAATATCCAGATAATATTTCAGAAGAGGCTTAAGGAGACATCTCTTTAATTCACTTGGACCATAAAAAGGAGGAGGAAGAGATACAGCACAATCAGATTTGCATGATGCTGTTGTTATAGCCAGCCTCGTATTTTAGTTTTTGCAGGGAGTTGATTTCATAGTCTGATATACCTAGTTGTGCTGACACTTGGGAGGTTAGTTAATAGCATGGAGAACACAATCACAATTCAGAAAAATCTCAGTTGCCAAGGACAAATCAAATAGGACAGTGTTCAAGTTATGATGCTGCAACCTAAAAATCAACTGCATAGATTGGGTTGATGAGGAATGCATTTGAGAAAAACCAAGGAACCCTACTGAAACATCAGCTCAGCATGAACAAAGGTAGCAAGCAGCTTTAAAGGATATTGCATATGGGGCTACATTAATGCAACCAAAGTGTCTGGCTTATGAAAAGTAATTGTTCTATTATACATAGCTAAGACTTGTACCTGGACCCCTAGGTCCAATATGGGTATCACAATTTAGTCATTTTTACCCTGCCATTCTAAATGTTTTATCAAATCAATTTACAAAGCAAAAAGATCAACACACAACATGATACTCTGAACTAACTGAAAGGACATCTCCAATCAATAGCAATTTAATTCCCTTCTGCTTGTTCCCATCTTCTACTATTTTCTGTGTGACTTCTCATCTGATCTCTTGACCCCAGCTTCAGCAGGATGAGGCATAAAATTTCATTATATAATCCTAAGGTAGCTGCTGTTATCTCCAAGCTTCTGCCTTCATTTTAAATTTCTAAGTACAATCTGAATGTTTTGCTTTGCTATATTTGAGGGTCTCTTTTTTGGGTTTTGGTGCTTTTAAATAAAAAAGTAGTTTTTTCAGATCTTGGAGACTCATGTATTTACAAACAGCAATCTTAAAAGAATCCAGTCAGAGTCCTTTGTCTCAATGGAGCAGATATCCCTTTCTACAGCATTGAACATGGCTGAGAATCTTCAGAAGTCTGGGACACAGCTAGACAGGTCATTATAAGCCCTAATCTTGTTCCTGGAAATAATCAAGTATTTCTTCCACCTTTTTCTTCCTCAACAGAAATGATTAATGGCTTAACCCAAGCATGTCACATTTAGGAATTCCTTACTAGGAATTCATAGCATCATCCAAGCCTTTTGAGTCCAATGCTGACAAAGATGGACTTTGTATTGCCAGAGTGATGGATGGTTGAAGCAAGTGCAGAAATGCTCATCATCACTTTTTCAGAGATAGGAAATATGAAAATACTGTTGCATCCTGCATGAAAAAAACTCATAAGAAACACACACACAGTCAGTAAAATGCGAATGTAAGCTGAAATGCACAAACATATGAGTATAACATAATATTCTTAGACAAAACACTCAAACTTAATGGTATAATTACCCGTGTAATTTAATCATTTCTCCATTGCATTGCTTGTATAGCTATTGTGGAGACATAAGCAAGTCAAAGTGCAGATAGACATTGACTTACAATCATTCATTTAGTGACCAAAGGTACAACAGAACTGGGGAAAAAAGTGACTTACAACCAGTCCTTGCAATTACAACTGTTACAGTATTCCCACAGTCATGTGATCCAAATTCAGTCACTTGCATTTATGTATTTATGATGCTTGCTTGAAACATCCCAGGTTGCCATTAATGACCTTCCTAGCTACAAAGGCAGAACAGACAAAACAAAACAAATCAGGATTTTACAAGTCACTTAAGAATTTTTAGGAAGATAAACATAAGAGTCTAGACAAGGGGTTGTCCAACCTTGGCAACTTTAAGGTTTGTGGACTTCAGCTCCCAGAATTCCTCAGCCAACCATAGCTGGCTAGTGAATTCTAGGATTTGAAGTCCACAAGGTTGCCAAGGTTGGGTTGCCAAGGTTGCCAAGGTTTCCAGGGCATCGGAAAAGGGTCCCTGTCCTTCCAAAGAAGCTGGCTTTTGTTCACCCACAGACTGTGAGATTTAGTTTCATTTCTTTCCAGGGATGAGCAGCTGAGTGCTCTTTCGTGACACAAACTAATGTTAGCCTAAGGAAATGTGTGGATCAATTTACAATTTCATAATAGGATACTCTTCAGATTGGTCGATTTCTTGGTGAGTAGAGATTTAAATGTCCTTGAGAGTAGGGAGTGGATGGGTAGGGACTGGGGGGTAATTAATGTAATTTCTATTAGGTTCTTCATAAACCACCCTTCCCCATTCATGAATCCTCTTAGTTCTGCTGCTGGTTCTTGCCATTATTTCTTTCTCACTTTGCCAACATTTGGTTTCAGAGCTGGTCCAACATCTACAGCATTTGGGTGTAGGAAAGGACAAGCCTTTCCAAAGCAATTAAACAATTGGTGAATGAGGGCTTTTGGGGTATATTGGAGGTGAGAGATAGTTTTTGTGGGGAAGACAGAGGTATGTATCTATTTCACTTGTGAAGCCTATAGGTAACCTTTATCTCTTCCTCCTCTGTGGCTCTTATTTTTATAATGACTTCTGCAGTTCTGATATGTTAGAGCAAATATGTATTAGAGCAAATATACACAAATATATACATTAAAAATACTCTGATGGGCAGCTTTGTATTTTACGCTCATTTCATTTTTGCTACTATCACAACTACAGAAATAAAGCACAGATGCCATATCTTCCCCCTGTCGGGATTCCGGCAGTTACCCCCCTCTGTTGGCAACTATAAAATGGGCATAAAAAAGTCTTATGAGTTGACACTCCCTCTGTTTACCTGAGAATATAACTTTGTTAGAAAAACAGTAATGTTAATGCAGAAAATAATAAAAGACATATGCTTTGCACCTTCATGACTAACAATGTGTGTACATACACATGCACAATTATCATAATTGACTGTATTAACACAATTTGTTCTCATCTCACTCATTTCTTCAGGAAAAACATCTGAAAACACTTATTTTAGCTACAAGATCTAGTCCCGGTAATTTCAGTATAGTCTTGTTTTATCTTAAAGAAACATTAACTTTTTCATTCATCACCCATTTCTAGACTAACACATCTGAATTGTATATAAGATTGTCCTGCATACACAGTTATATTAATGTTCCCCAAATTGGATATTATTCAGAATGCAAATTTCATTTCCTAGAATTTCAGGAAAAATTACTGCAAATTTCAGATTCAATTTCTTCTATCTCTTGGAAAGTGTCCAAACTGAAAAAGATTATTAGTGCTTCACCATTTCTATTTCCCAATGCCTTAGAAGAGGTTTTAATGTAATTATCTGTTTTTATGTTTTTGCCAATTCAGAATTGCTAAGAACAAGCATATCGCTCCTATTCCATGCAAAAATAAAAATAAAAGGAGAAAAATCTAAGCAGCATAGCTCAGGTTAGTTCATTTCATTCACCTTTCCTGAAGGATTTATCAAAGATGAACTGCAAAATTATTAAGCCGGCATTCCATTTATAATACCTAGTGTAGCTGAAGTTTAAGAGCCATAAGGAAAATTAAGGCAGGAGTTTCAAACAGCCTCCTCCTCTTTCAAAAGTTCCATTGTTTCCAGTTGAACCAATTCCTCTTCCACCACAGTTGAGGCAGAAGAAAATGTGCTCAGCTGCTGAAGAGAGATTAAAATTGTGAGATCAGAGTGGTACAGAGCTGATCCTAGAGCAGTGCAAACAATTCAGAATAAGGTACCATGAGCTACATCTTGAAATACTCTCTAAGAAATCCTTTCAAATCCTCACTTTAAACAATCTGAACCTGCATGTACTGATTGTGACTTTTTTAGATGTAAAGTTATGCTACCATTTTTAAATGTTTCAGTGGGTACACTTGTGACCTCCAAAGCATTTAATGGTTATTTGTCAATTACAGAGATATATCTTGAGACATCAGACTATTTGATACAATGTGAAACACTTACAGTGAACATGAAAACACCAAGCTCTCCTTCCAGAGTTATTTTTGATCTCTACCTTTTTACCCAAATTAATCATCTCAGTGATTTTGCATTTTGTACCATTCAGTCAGCCCCAAATTTAGTTTCTCTTATCCCACAAGTAAAAATTCTTTGTGAAAAATGTTGGCTTATGAATTATCTTTTTAAAAAATATCCACCTAGCTTAAATGAAGTTGTTTAAACCGAGTAATTGTGGTAGATGGTATTGGATTGCTGCAAGGCATCCCTTAAATAATAGACTGATGAGGAAATGAAGCTCATCTGCAGCAAATAGTTTTCTTAATGAAGCAGGTAAAATCTTCTTTGAATTGTGCTCAGTGTCTAATGATTTTTGTGAACTTTTCTTGACAACAATATACTGGTGGATTGGAACTGTCTTCTCCTGGGATGTCTTTTGACTACAATACTTAGTACAGCCTACAGACCTGGTAGACTAACCAAACCTGACACTTAAAACCTCACACCAGGTCCTCTGGATGCTACTAAGCTTTAATTATAGCAAAACATTTTCCAAATGATGCTGCCATATATTATACTTGCATAATTCTTAAATTCAGTGGCTTGTAGTAGCTTCCAATAATATTATCAGAGCCCAAGGGCATAGAAATTGAAGGTTTTGTTTTTGGATATTATTATCTAAAGACACTAATGTGTATTTATTTCCTTACTAAGCTTCCCAAGGACTGAGGATTTTGTTGAGTTATCAATACAACTCTTTTTCATGGGTTTTGGCAAACTAAATATTGCACAATGAGCAATGGGAGATGGCAAGGATACTGCTTTCCCACTGTTATTGTAATGTCTTGTTTAATTTCTTATCTTTTTTTAATACTTTGAAGGCACCTATTTAAAATCAGGAGTTGAATGTTGTTCCCCGCTGTTAAAAAGGGGGTGAGGAAGGAAGGTGGATGAAAAAACAATTTCCATTAAATTAATGGCTTTGGAATATAATATATCATTCTAGCAATATTGTAAGGCTGGAAAAAAAACCAAAACTCATTAAGGATAAACCATCTTCTTTAAAGAAAAATCTTCTTGGTCTCCTGCTTCCAACATCCATTTCAGTCCTACGGTCTATATTTTCTATGTTTATGTCTATGTCTATTTATATTCAGTGTTCAAAAGATATTAGAGAGAGACATGACAGAAATCAAGCATTGTAAGGTGATCTAAGAAACTTGAAGTCACCATCTCTGGACACTAAATCCCATCAGCTAGGGAACTATATTTGGTGGATATTAGGTGGTGGATGTTTTCTGCTGTGGTTCCTGCTTTGTGCTCCTGCTTTAACTCCAAAGTAAGATTGGTTTCTTAACTTTTGATCTTCTGAAGATCCTTTAAAACAAAGGTCTCCAAACTTGGCAGCTTTAAGACTTGTGGACTTCAACTCCCAGAAGTCCACAAGTCTTAAAGTTGCCAATTTTGGGGACCCCTGCTTTAAAACCTGGTTGGGCCATCAGACCTGAGAACTTCAAGGGACTAGGCAATTACCGAGGTGGCTCCCTTGTTATGAACATCTCCTCATTAACATTTGTGTTTAGCCTTGTCTTTTACAGTTTTTTATAACAGTAATAATAAATATTGTTTTATATTTACTTAACTGTTACTTAGCCTTGCTGTATGCTGCCCAGAGTCACTTAGTTTTGAGATGGGTGGCTATACGAATTTGACAAATAATTGTGAGTATATTGATTATAAATACTTCCTCCCACAATGCAGTGCTGTTACAATATGCAATATGCTACTGCCAAAACCTTTTTCTCTACACTGAGAAATACCTATGCATAAGTACATGTGCATAATGCCCCCAGAAAAGATTTCTCTGAAATCTTTCTAAATGCATTGCCCTACAAATAGGGTCTAAGTACTCAATTTGCCCAGAAAGATAATTTTGGGAGAGGTGGGATGGTGGCAGGTGGAATATGATGATCAAACAAGAATACCTGCAATAAGGTGAACAACTTAGGAAATCAAGGAACATCCTTAGGTATACAATAAGAAAAAACATTGGCAGGTATACAAGGCGTAAATCATATTTAATGATAACACGACAAACAAACAACTGACAAGGCCTTCTGACAAATAAATAAATCATGCAGGCGCCATCCTGTTATTAGCCTAAGAGACAGAGCGAGAGACACTCTGTATTCTGCATTCACAGCCAAACATTTCCTTGAGGAATAAGACCGTTGAAGGTGTAAAATGATATGAATCATCTAATCTTCTACAAGTACTTGCTTCTCCTGATTGTCAGCTATATGACTCAAAGGCTGTTGATATAACAATAAAGCTGTTGTACTATATATACATCACTATCATGGGCTTTGATACATTCACACCATTACACGGAATGGTAAATGAGGGATGGGATGCATTGTGAGTCCCAGAACAGTACATTCCCACCATTCTGTCCACTTACTCTTAATGTTCAGAAAAATAAAGTCTTGGTTATTCAAAGCAGGCCCTTCTGGCATGGGAAGTCTGTTTTTTAATTCATGTTAAAACTGATTGTATTTTACTCACAAGATCTTGCCTAAGTGATCTTATGGATTTGATGGAGATTAATATACTTTATATTTTTATGTTCTTAATGACAGGAAATTGTTTGCCATTCAGAACAGCCTTAGGGTAAGTAAGTCTAGCTAGCATTGGGGTACATGATTTAAGGTCAGTCACATAAAATAAATTAACACATGTCAGATCTCTGTCTCTCTCTCCCTTCCTCTCCCCCTCTCTCTCTCCATTGACTTCTATGAAATTTTTGGCCTTGCCACATAAACGCATTCATAGTAATTGGCTACTTTCTTCCTACAGTTGCTGGAAAAACTTTTCCAATGGTCACTACTAGGAGGGAAAGAGTAATTCTAGTGACACTCATAAAGCTCTAGTGACACTCTAGTGACAAGGAATTACTGAACTATAAATCCTAGCAATCCAAGCTATTATGCCTAGTGATTAGGAATGCTAATAGTAACTTCCATTCCATGACATTTGGAGAATCACAGATTCCTCACCTTAGATTTAAAAGGACAAGTAAGAAGCAGAAAATATTAACAGGTTATACATGCTGCTGAAGAATTAGATAATGTATGGAAGAATCTCACAGAACATAAGTTAGTACAGGGGTTCCCAAACTTGGCAACTTTAAGACTTGTGGACTTCAACTATACTCCAAGTTTGGAGACCTCTGAGTTAGTAGAAGAAAGTAATGTTGGATTCAGGTAATTAAACTACTGTATGTAGCTTACAAAGTAGTAATTGCTGTTTAAAATACTTTCTGTGCTGAAGGATTTCACCTGCAATGATTGACATGGCCTATAGTAGTCATCACAATTTTCAAACCTGGGTAGTGTTGGGTCCAAGGATAACAAAATTGGCTATTTACCATGGAGAAAATCCCATAGAAGACCTACTGCTTTAATATCTTTCACACCCTATTTCGAGTATCTAAGATCCATATTCTAATTCTTACCAGGCATAGCCCAACCCTTCCACTTTAAAGTGTGGAAGGTAGATGCTGGTATTACATTTGGAGACCCCTTTCCTAATTTTTGTATCTATAAAAGTCAGAGGTGGGCAATGGCCTCTTTATGACATGTGGTCTTCCAACTCCCATAATTCCTTAGCCAGCATGGTCAGCTCAGGAATTCTGGGAGTTGAAGTCCACATGTTATAAAGGGACTATAGTTGCCCACCTGTATTATAAGTGGTATATAGTGATTCTGTTTCTGCAACCAATAATACAGTTGTTGATGGCGTTTGAAGACAAAGAGAAATAGTTCTCATTCTGATGGATCAAGTGTGGAAGTGCTATGGATATCACCTCAGAATGAATGCAAGGAGTATGGCCAATCCCAGAATGGCTACCATTCACAAAATGAGATGAAGTATATCTGATTATTCAAACAGCTCTCGGTGACCATGTATTTCAGCAATTTCCATAAACAACCCTCTCTTCTTAGTATTCCCAACAGCTGAGATTTAGTTACCAACTTCCATATATCAACAGGCCTCTGGCACTTGAGATACATGGTCTATGTTATTCAAAGCATTGAGCTCTTGATGGAGAGCAAAAAGAAAATATGTAAATTACATAATAAATGAAGAAACTTACTCTCACTGTCAAAGTAAGGAAGAAGTGAACAAAACAGACTTACTATTGCCATATGTCTGATTATATTCTTAAGATGGTTCTCTAGAACTGGTGTGCCATTGGAGATGAATATAATGCAGTGTATTGCTCCACACTGAAGGGTGCACACTGAAGCTGAACTTTTTAATTAAAGTCCTCATTCTTTTTAATTCCCTTCCTCAACTTTTTGATTAGAAACACAGCACATTTCTTTATCTTAAAAATGCAGTCAGGTGGCTGAGTTGAATTTTGATAACTATTACTTGTCACTGAGATCTGCAATATTCTTCTGTTTTTGCATGTTATTTGGGGCCCAAGTATTTTGGAAGACTGTTCTGTAGTAAAGTTTATACATTTTAGCAATTACATGTTCATCATTTGTACAATCTGTACTATTTCAAAATCAATTTTATAATGTTCAAAGCAGAGGTGGTATTCAGCAGGTTCTGACCAGTTCTGGAGAACTGGTAGTGGCAATTTTGAGTAGTTCGGAGAACCAGCAAATCCCACCTCTGACTGGAGATTTTACAGTATCCTTCCCCTGCCACGCCCNCCTCTGACTGGAGATTTTACAGTATCCTTCCCCTGCCACGCCCACCAAGCCACACCCACAGAACCAGTAGTAAAAAAATTTTTTGAATCCCAATACTGGTTCAAAGCCCTAAATGCTTTTGGCTACTTTAAACTTTTCAACTAACTGTAGATAAGAAAACAAGTAACAATTGTATCCACCTTCCACCAGTTTTTTCATTTTATTTTATTTTGTAGTCATCTTGACAAAATTCTAGTATTTCATGATGTTTGTCACAAACAGATGTTTTCAGGCACAATCTAGGTTTGTATGTATTCCCTATTTTCATTTCCATGGTGGCACAGTGGTGGCATTTCCATGGTGGCACAGTGGTTAGAATGCAGCAGTGCAGGGCTAACTCACTGTTCACTCCAGGATTTTGATTTTGAGCTGTTCAAAATTGACTCAACCTTTCGTCCTTCTGAGGTTGGTAAAATGAGGAGCTACTGTGGATTGTGGGGGGACAATAAGCTGACTCTGTAAACTGCTTAGAGAGAGCTATAAAGCACTGTGAAGTAGATATATACGTCTAAGAGCAATTGCTATTTTTTAAAAATGTCACAATAACCTTGACTTTTTCATACTAGAAATAGTCATAGCAACCAAATCTCATGTCATATCCTTCTAACTCTAAAAGCCTTCTACACAATGATTCTTAACCTACTTTTTTTTTTTAAAAAAATGCAGCTTCCATAAATATACGCAAATGTTATGGAAGTTAATATTCTGATAAAATCCCTAATTTCACCACAAATAAGGGAGGACAGTATATTCCATTGGGGACTGTTGTCTAGACAGGGAATTGAGACAAATCAGGGAATTTTGTGTTTTAAGACAGAGTACATCATACAGGATGATTTTCCTTGGGACAAAAGCTGAGAAGAAAGTTGAATTTCCTCTACATGCCAGGTCCCAATGAAAACCTTGTCAAAGTTATTGTTGGAAATCATGCTTATCTTTACACTGCTTTTCAAGCTGGTCACAGA
This sequence comes from Laticauda laticaudata, assembly GCA_004320025.1. Classification (NCBI taxonomy): domain Eukaryota; kingdom Metazoa; phylum Chordata; class Lepidosauria; order Squamata; family Elapidae; genus Laticauda; species Laticauda laticaudata. The sequence continues at coordinate 72,910 of BHFT01001671.1, forward strand.
GGATTGCTTAAAACTATCCCCATGACTTTTACAAACAGCTTTTCAAAAGCTTTAATTATAATAGAATGAAAATACAGAACTTCCCACCCAGCTTGTGAATGGAAAGTTTTCAAATGAAGCAGAATATAGTCCTCTAATAGAATTCACTTTGCAAATGGCAATTGTTTTTCTTTCCATAGAGTAAACTGTAATATTTGTAATAAAACCTTACCAGCCTTCAGCCTTCAAAGCTAAGATGTAACAGGGGAAACTGCACAGGCTTCATATCTTTGGTTTGAAATTCTCTAATGGGAGTGGTGGATGAAGCTTCATTTAGTTTAGTTAATAAGCTCCTTCTTTTTTGTGTTTTTTCAGTGAGCCCTGTACAGGATGAGAATTAACTCCAATGCTCTACTGATGCAAGGCACTTTCACCTAATCCCGGAATCTTAATATCTAAGAAAAGGCAGGATATTTTGTATGAAATCCAATAACAAGACTGGAATTTTAATGTGTTAATTATTCATCCTCAGCTGGTGTTCTTAGAATGTCTTCCTGTTCTGAACATGTATTATGAATGGTTTCAGCTATACATAGAAAGGTCTAGGGGGGCACTGCTTCAATTACCTGCCATAAATTAGCTGCCTGCTGTCTTGGAAAGGGATTACCCACCCTGGTGCATGCAAAGGAAACATGTGGGTGATGAGGAGCAACAGCCTTTCAAAAGGGAGGCATCTTTAATACAACTCAGCTTAGATATTGAAATAGGTTACCACATATAAGCACAAAGGTTTTAAGATGCCTCTTATGATCAGAAACGTAAATGCTTTGCTATTATAGAGGAAAGATGTAGAACATGCCTTTTGTTTCTCAGGCTCAGCAGTTTGCCTAACAACCATTTTCCCCACATCATCTGGCACCTTTCAGTTGTAATGCCTCCAGCTAGGAAATTAGTTAATTGGCAGCAAGTCACCAATTAACAGGACAGGTGGCAACTCAAGAGCAGATCCACCTGACAATTCACTTGCTTGACCCCCAGCTGAAGTTTCCTATTTAGCTGCCCTGCTGTACAGACAGGGAGGGAAGGAAAGAAATGCATGATCCTTGTACAATCTGCCCATCCCTCAATGCTTTTGTCTCTACTTCAGCAAATGGCAAACTGTCCTCCACCAAAGGAGATCATTGGTCAAGCAATTCTCATACAGTGGATGTTGAGAAGAAACTGTCTGGAATTCCATCCCCAAACTTTCTTAGGAGATACAAACCTGTCACTTCTAGCATTTTCTTCAGTGAGGTTCTTGAGATTATAGGAGGGCCAAGCATCTTCCAAATATACACTCTTAAAAATAATTAGCTCTTATTATAGCATTGATGTTGTTACCTATAGTAGTTTGTGTAATGAAACATCTGCAAGAAAGCCATCAAGCTCAGAGAGCACCAAGAACCTTCTTAATTAGCCATTAGTCTGTTTCTACTTACAAACTTACCTAGAAATGTAAGTTTCTATTTACAAACCTACCTTTCTTTGCCCAGTGACTACCATCACTTAAGCCTGTTGCAAATAGCCCATTCCTCTACAAGGCTGTCAACTGGCTGCCCACAGGCTGGATGTATCACATGCAGGCCATACCCACCCCAGCTCTGCAAATGGGGAAAATGTCACAAAATGTCATGTGACAGCAATGTGACACTATGAGTTTGACACCCGTGCTCTGCAACAGAGATGGGGAACTATGTCTCCTTTATGAATTGTGGACTTCAAGTCCCAGAATTTCTGAGCTAGCATGGCTGGTTGTCTTAGGAATTCTGGGAGTTGAAGTCCAGAAGTTATAAAAGGGCCATACTTCCCTACCCCTGCTCTACAATGCCACTATCAACAATTGCTCTATGGGAAGGATCCTAAAGCTAGAGGAAAAGAAGCAGGCAAATGCCATTCCAGAAGTCTAATGAATTCTTCTAGTGCTCACTATCAACTGTCCTGTGAGAAAGATCTCAGAAATATATAGTTTTAAAAATAATATTCATTGTTGATGTTGCTTAAAAAATTTGTATCCTAAAAAGCAAGATATAATATTAACAACAGCAATAATAATAACAAACAGCAACAATAATAGATACATTAATGCAAGAGTCAGCATGAAGACATGCTAGATATAATAGCTAAATGGTAGCCACAGATTCTGGAATAAAGTTCAGTTTGTTTGGTTATGTCTTAATCAGGGGCAACAACTGAAGAGAATGATTGTTTTCATATTTTGGATTGGATTGAGACTGAATAATGATGAGGTGTCCTGCTTCCTTTCACTGAAGGCCCAAATAGTCTGGAGCTATATTCTCACAATTTATATTTAATTATGTCTGGAAAGTCCATAAACACTTTCTTTTGTTTCATTCTTATTTCTCGTCTTTTTAGCGCCATTTCCTACAGAAAACAACAGTGGTTCTGCTCGGCAACCAGAATGACAAAGGAGCATCATGATGTTCTGATATGAGCTGCACTCTTTCTCTATGTGTGTGGTGTTGTGGCATGCATGTCCCAAAGGAGCAAAGTTGTGATGTCAATATGCCAATTTTATTATTCGAATGAAGTAACAAGATCCCACAGATGTCTTAAGTTGATCATTGTCTGTTTGTCATTTATTGTATCGTTATAGGATATTTGTTTGCAGCTATTGATGATTTTTCTGGAAAATAAATTGCAGTCATTATCCACTGCTTTCTGAGCCACTGTTACTTTGACTTAGGTATGTACTTCATCCCTATCATTGTATACAGTATATAACTCCACTGGGTTGTAACTGGTTGAATGGGCACTGGATATAATAATTATATAGATAGTTTATTGAATAAGCAGTGGATAGTGGCAATATTTCCAAGGTTTAGTAATAGTAACATGGCAAATCTTAGTAACTTGACAAAAATGCTATATATAAGGAAGAACAATGTCATGACCCGGAAAGTAATTCTGCCAGTAAATAAACATATCCTGGTTGAGGGTAGCAGTTCTGCCACAAACAAGTGGATGGATATTATTTTCCAGCAATTATAGTATTCAGAAGATTGGTATCCCCGACCCTAGACATAACCTATAGCTTTTACAACAAGTAGCAATTGATACTGATGCTTCATATATAAAGCCCATGTCACACTGCACCAACGGATGGAAAGAGGATGTAAAACGGAGAAAAACGCTTGCCATCCATTACGTGATGCATCCGTTCTGTACTCACTGCATGCGTGATTCATATGTTCTATCTGTCCAGCATCCATCTACTGAGATTTCATCCACTCAAAAAGTTTTGAGCTGCCACAAATTTTTGAGCGGATGAACTTTCCGCAGTGTCTGTTCTACATCCGCGACACATACGGGGAACAAACGTTCTACATCCATTACACGACCGCTGTATCCGCTCGGCATCCGCTGCACATCCGCACAACTCACATCCGCTCCAGCGGAAAATGGAAAGAGGGAGGAAGCGAAAGGGACGTGGAACGTCCGTGCAGCATTAGTAGCACGGACATAGAAAGGATGTAAGCGCGATGCAGCTTGCATATAAAGCATTAAAACGGAAAAAAACGTTCGTAAAAGGGACGTATCTCGGATATTAGGATGTCTGGAGGATGTCTAGAGGATGCGGAAGGACACCTAGTGGAAAACCTATATTTCCTATAAAAAGGGGGAGGAAATCACCTGGATCTCACTTTCAGTCCAGCAGCCCTGGTGTGCAGACCTCTTCAGCCTTGATCTTGCTTTTGCTCTTCACAGCATCCAGTCATCTCCACCATGGATCGTCGCACACCCTTTTGGTAGCCGCCATCATTCTACAACAGTGCGAAGCCCTCTACAAGGCTCTTTCACCTGTTCTACGCAAGGAAAAGGAGGCGTCCAAGAAGTGTGTGGGTCCAAAGATGGATCATGAGAAGAGCCGAGTACGGACTGTATGACAAGCTGATGGTGGAGCTGAGGAACGAAGCACACTCGTGCATTCCAGAACTTCATGAGGATGCCACCAGCCATGTTTGACGAAGTTGTGGAGTGGCTGACACCCAGTTGACCAAGGCAAACACCAGCTTCTGGCCCAGCATGGACCCTGGGCTCAAGGTGGCACTGACTCTGTGCCACCTGGCCTCAGGGACCACGTACAGGAGCATGCAGTACGCCTGAAGGGTGCCACACAACACCATCAGCATTGTGGTCAGAGAAAGTGTGCAGGCCATCATCGAAGAATACCTGGAGGAGCTCCTCCAGTGCCCCTCCACTGAAGAAGGATGGAAGAAAGTTGCAGAGCATGGTATCAGAAGTGAACTTCCCCCACACCGTTGAGCCATAGATGGGAAGCACGTGGCCTGCAAAGCTCCAGCCAAGTCAGGGTCCACTTATTTTAACTACAAGGGCTTCTTCAGCATCATCCTCTTCGCCATGGTCGATCCTGACTACAAGTTCATGTACATCGATGCTTCAGGCAATGGATCAGCTTCAGATGCCCAGGTATACAATGCCAGTGACCCCAAGGAGGGGCTGTAACGCCAACCTCATCGTGGGCTTCCCAGATCCAGACCCCCTACCCAACGACACACAAGATGCGCCCTACTTCATCGTGGGGGGATGATGCCTTCTCCCTCAGAAACCGACCTCATGAAGCCCTACACCTCCAAAATACCTCACCCGTGAAAGAGAAGGATCTTTAACTGCAGGCTGTCCAGGGCAAGACGGGTGGTGGAGAATGCCTTTGGAATCCTGGCCAACAGGTTCCAGGTACTTCTCACCACCATGCACCATCGCCCAGAGACCGTGAGGAGCATCGTGGAAGCTTGCTGCATTCTGCCAAAATCTCATGCACACCCGCTACCCCAGTCTTGCAGAACAGGCTCGTGGACCTCCAACAAGGAATGGGGACATGGAGCCTGGGGAATGGAGGCAAGGGCGAAATCTGATCGACACTCAGGATGTGCAAGGCACAACAGAGCCTCACTGGAAGGGAAGAAGCAGCGCAACCTCCTGAAACACTGGTGCAACTCCCCAGCTGGAGCGGTGGAGTGGCAAGACAAGGATGGTAGATGCTTAATGGATGCTTCCTTCAGCCTGTCTCATCACACTGATGAGATTCTGCCATGAATGTTGAGTGGCCCTACAATGAACAGGGCATTTAATAAAGGGTTGTGTTTATGTTGAAATGTGTTGATGAATGATTAAATTGTTATTGATAATAAAGGGCCATAGGTGTGGCACCTGGGAGGGTGGACCATACAGTCCCACTATGCTTGCACTGTGAGGCTTATCTATCCCACTGCTATCCTTACCCATCCCACAGTTATTACCCATCCCATAGTTATCCCTGCCCATCCCATTACTATCCTTACCCATCCCACAAGCATGCAAAGGCTTAAACCATTTCTAAAAGTTTCCACCAAGACTTTATTTACGAAAAGAACTGAACCAAGTATGTGAAGCAAAGCTAACCTTTATTAATAACAAACTGTAAAAGCAAAATGACCCAAGTAAAGTGTCCCAAGCAAAGATAAAGTCAACAGGTAGCAACCCAGTCTCTGGGACTCTTCTCAGTCACTCTGAGGCATGCCCATGGTCTCAGGGATGAAGGGTCCAGGTGCTGTGGAGGTGGCAGTGGCTGGAGTGCTGGTCTTAGGCGCCATTGGGGTGGCCCCGAGAGGACAACAAGTATGGTGTGTGGAGGAAGCTCTCAGAGAGCTGGCTCAGTCCTGTGATGTTGAGAGGCCCTTCCTCCATGACATGGGGTGTCAATCCCAAGACCGATGACAGATGTTCTGAAGCTGGGCTTGGCTGTGTGGGTGGAGGAAGGAGGACTGTAGTGGGGCTGGCTGGTCTGCAGGTGAGCGTAGGTGAGTTGTTGGAATGGCATCTGTGGCGTCGATGGCATCTGTTTGGCGTCGGTGGCGTCGGTGGCATCAGTGGCATCAGTGGCACCTGTTGGCATCAGTGGTATCGGTGGCATCAGTGGCACCTGTGGTTGCGATGTACCGTGCCTGGACTGGGAAGGGCTGCCTGTGCTGCTGGAACTCCTGGTAGCCGTAGCCTTGGTAGGAGGGGCTGTTGAAAGCCTTGGAAAGGCTGTAACATCACCTGGGTGGAGGAGCAGACCTGGACTGCGGTCAGAGCAGGTTCAGCTGGGCCTAGAGGGTTGTGCAGAAGACCTGTGATCCTCTCCTTGATCACCTTGTACTGGCATTCGGGGATTTCCATGAGGGTCTGTTCACGGTAGGTGAGGAAGGGCTTTCTGTTAGAGGATGGTATGTCGGACTGTACCAGCTGAGAGAGGAGATCTATCTGCTTCTTGATGGTGTCCCTGATATCCCAGAGGACAGTGTGGCTCTGTCCCTCCAGTCTGGCTCTCTGCCTGCGCTTTCTGTGGAAGTGGAGCTGGGGGTGAGTGTGGGTTGGTCTCTGATGGCAGCGGCTTCTTCTTGCTCAACTGCGTCATGGGGTCCTCCATGTGCTCCGCCACGGGGAGTTGCAGCTGTCGCGGGGGTCTCCGTCATGGGGTGCTCCAAAGATACCTGCCTGGACACAGGAGCTGACTCTTGGCCAGAAGAGGACTGGCTCTCTGTGGGCTGCCTGAGAGAGAGGGTTGACAGAGGGGGCTGTTCCTTGGTGGCAGATCTTACCCTCCAAAGAAGCTGCACTTGGCCATCACGTAGGTCTCCGCCGCGTGAGGCTTGACCCGGCCTGGCCAGACTTCTTTCAGGTGCAGCTTCCCATACCAGGTGTGCAGTGCTTCCACTACCCCAGGAGGACATCTGAAGTGTAGCCCAGGCTCTCCGCCTTCTCTCTCCAAGCTGCCTGCTTCCGCTTGGTGTCTCGATAGAGCCTGTGTCCCTTCCTCCAGAGTACTCGTTCTCCCTCAACCATTCGAGTGCCTCCTCCTCATGTTCCTCTGCAATGGAGTACTGTCTCCTCTTACCCTTTTCTCACGAATGCCTCTTCCTCCCTCTGGCAGGGCCTTCTGGGCCCTCATCAGCAGGACTTTGAGTTTCTAGGGCTGCTCCACCACACTACCCACCAGCAGCAGCAGCAGCACCAAGCACCAGCAGCACCAGCAACACCAGCAGGACCAGGAGCAGCACCAGCAGAGTCAGCACCAGCAGAAGCACCAGCACCAGGAGCAGCACCAGCAGAAGCGTCAGCCCCAGCAGCAGAAGCCCCAGCAGAAGCAGAGTCAGCGCCAGGGGGTGGGATGATGGCCCTGTCCTTCTTGCCAGGGCTGGCAGGAGTAGGCACAGGGCTTCCTCTTCTTCCCCATGGTTGTGTCTGAAGATGTGTCTGGCAGCCGGTCTTTCCTCTGAATGATGACCTGCTTGCAAGCTGCTTCCCTTTATATCCGCAGGGCTGACGCAATGCATCCTCCCCGCATGCACAGTGAACGCTTTGCATCTGCTAGGCATCCGCTAGTGTGTCCGTGATGCATCCGCGTCATCCGCTGCGCATCCGCTACGCATCCGCTCCTTCCACTGCGCGTCCGCTTCGCTGTTCTCCCATGGAAGCCCTGTGGATGTGCCATCCGCTTCTATCCACTTCCATCCGCTAGGCTTCCGTTGAGCATCCGCTTAACATCCTCGCTATGTCCTCCCCCATCCATTCCTTTCTGTTGTTGTCTGCTCTCTTTATGCAAATTTGGGCAACTTTTGAGAGCGGATAACAACGGATGGAAAATTTGCTCGTCCACTGTGTCCTTTTTACATACGTTTTGCATCCGTCAGCCGATGTGACCTAGCCTTTACAATTGGCTGCTGACAAAGGATGAAGGACAATATGGGAGGGAGCAAAACTAATCATAGCATTAAGCTTAAAGTTGTGAAGGGGTCAGAATGAAGGTTTAAATCACAGATTTCACAAAGAAATTTGGTAAAGAAAGCAAAGAAATAAAGAGAGATGAAGACTGAGAAAAAGATGGTTGGGATCACACAATGCATTACTCCCTAAACCTGATTAAAAACACAATTGCTGTGTCCAATGAACAGGCTAATAACCAAAGAAATACAATACATGGTGCAATGATATAACATAATACACTGCTTCACACAATCTGTATGAGATTATGATTGGGCTTCCCAAAATACATTGATCCCTCCAAAACCCCTACCCAACCTCATTTTAATCTGATGTTGCTCAATTTTCAAAATGACCTTAGGTATACAATATATTCTCTTCATTCTCTTATATTTCTATTGTGTTTCTATTGTGATCTGCATCTGTTTCAAACCAAATATTCCAGTTATCCTATCTTGACTTGCATACAATCTAATAATTGTTTAGAATCCCCTATGCAAACTGTAAACTACTGGCATGATTGTTAACCTTTTGTGATTTTCTAAAGCAGATACCCCAAGTTTTCCCTACTCTGTATAGTCAGATGTCATGTAAGTTTTACTGCTGTCTGTGTATTATTCTGAGAGATCACTTAGAATAAAGAAGGCAGAATTTCTCAAATTGGTTAACTTCCATCAATCTAAGCCAGTATTTCTCAACCGTAGCAACTTGAAAATGTGTGATCTTCAATTCCATGCTGGCATGCTGGCTGGAAAATCTACTTTCTAGAGATCAAGTTTGAGAAACATTGGTCTAATCATCCAAGTACCTGCACCAAATCTGTCTTTAACAACAAAGCAATTGTTAGGGAACCCAAAGAGGCAACTGGACTTTCTGTTTTTTCTTTGAAGATGTTTCGCTTCTCATCCAAGAAGCTTCTTCAGCTCTTGGAGAAGGATGAGAAGCGAAACGTCTTCAAAGAAAAAACAGAAACTCCAGTTGCCTCTTGAAAAAACACCCTTGGGGCAATTAGGACCTGGATGACTGAGAAGCTCCATATAATTTTTAGGGAAGTTGTTCACAGAAATGACAAAGCAGGCAAAGTGGAGAACTGCATTCTTTCTGCTTGTGGTGGGTAGAACTGCTATAACATTTGTTCTACAGGTAGAGCCCCCAGGGAGACTTAGGAAAATGCCACAAAGTCCAACCAGAAAATAAACCATATTTTAAAATCACTGGTTTGGGGAAAGGACAATAATGCCTAATTGCAACATTGAACAATGTCATTGTGGGTTTTATATCCATTCCCTCTGTCTTTGACTTTAATGATACAAAAAGAAAAATGAATCTGATCCACCCCTTCATCTTTTTTACAAATTTACAAAAGCAGCCTCTTTTCTTTTATATGTATTATGTACAGGGGTGGGATTATACCAGTTCGGAATGGATCGGGTGAACCAGGGGTGGGATTCAAATTTTTTAACAACTGGTTCTGTGGGCATGGCTTAGTTGGTAGGTGTGGCCAACTCAATATCACTCACATCGAGGTATGCATCTCTTTGCCTGGCCTCTCATGACTGTGGGGATGCTGCAACAGTCATAAGTGTGAAAAATGATCATAAGTCATTTTTTTTCAGTGCCATTGTAACTTTGAATGGTCACTCCACACAAGCAAAGTACCAGCAAAGGAGGGGAAAAAAACTCCAGAGACGTTCCTGAGACAGGNCGTTCCTGAGACAGGAAGTCTAGTCCTGCCAAGAATGTAATAAGGGTTAACAGAGAGGCAGTTTCTGTAAGCAACATCAGAATATTTCCTTCCTTACAGGATTAGGCCAGGAATTTCTTCTAACAGCCGGTTCTCCAAGCTGCTCAGAATGTTAACAACCGGTTCTAGCGAATAGGTGCAAACCTGTAGAATCCCACCCCTGAGGTGAACCCCTTGTTCCCATGTTCAGCTCATATGAACCGGTTCGCTGTGATGAGGAAGTGGGTCCATCAACCTTCCCCTGATCTTTCCTGTGCTTTATGCCTTTGTTTAGAGCACAGCTGATTCACGCAGCAGAGTGGTTTGCTGCGCCTCAGCGGTTTTCTTCACAGAGGCTGCAGTTGAAGATAAGTATGGGCTTGCCTTTTTAAAATGAGGAGTGCGCGCGTGCGATCACTGAACCGGTTGTTATACTGATGGACTCCCACCGTTATATTTTTATATAAAGTGGGTTTTTAAGTTCCCATCTGCATGCTTCTTTGTTCATTGCAAGAAGGCTTCACACTCTTAACATCCCAAAGAGAACTTGGTCTACCTCTTGCATCAAAGCACAATAAACCTATCTTTTGAGTTCAAACACAAGGAGCCATGTGCAAAACTACTTTTAAGGCAACCTGATGGCTTGATCTGCTGCTATAACCAAGAGAAAGGGAGTGGGGGCAGGACAAGGGTTATAATGCTAAGTTAAAGCATCTCATCCTCCATCATTACCTCCCCATTGGCCTCATTTGCAGGTCGTTCATTGTGATTCCTGTCTCTCTGGCTAAGAATCTAATTCATCAGCTTTCCTGCAGATGGGCTCATCTCCTGGGAGTTCAGCTGGCTCTATAATTAGTAGCAGTAGCATCTTCAAAGAAGCATGGAGAGCTGCTCCATTGAGGCTCCACGTGTTCTGGTCTCCCCACAGGCATCTCTCTCCTCGCTTCCACAGGAACTCCAGCCTGGGGGGCGGGAGAACATGCCTTTTCTGTGAAAAGACTTTCCCAAATGTGCATTTGGGGGTAGCTAAACATGGATGAGCTAAACATGGGCAAACGCGAGAGAAGCTGGCATTTCTGCAGGAAGGAAAGGGAATGCAATCTGGTTGTGCATAAGGACCATTGCCGTTGCGTGGTGGATGTTTCCTCCTGACTCCATTCCTCAGTAGCCATGGCAGCCAATGTGATGCACCACTGCTTGTTGTGGAGCAAATGCCTCAGCCTTAATTAAACAGCAGGAGGGAATCTCACAGGACATACCTTTGGATTGTGAAAGGTTTTGCATGATGTCCTTCTCCTGTTTTCCCTTCACTGATTTAACTATTTAAGAACCAGAGGGAAAGAGCTTTATCGATTACGAAGAACTGGCATCTTTGGCAACTGTCCCCTTGATAAAACTGTATTGACGTTTCCCTCATTCCATTATAACATGAGTTTTCTTCTTCTGCAACATTTGAAACAAATGAAATAAGGTAGTCCTCCTTTAGCAACTGCCTTATTTAGTGACCTATCACAGTGGTAATGACCAATTCTCACATTTATGACCATTGCATATCTGTAAAGGAAAGGAAAGCTGAAGTAAGATCATAAGCACAGACCTGGTTTCATGTAGCAACCACTTCCCTTAAAAGGAGAGTGTTGCCAGACCCAGGGGTGGGCTGCAGGGGTTCGGGAGAGCCCCTAGCTAAGATTCTGTGCAGTTTGGAGAACCCACCCAAATCCCACTCCTGGCTGGCCCGCCCCACCTGCCCTTGCTGGCCTGTTTGAATGCATGTAAGTGCAGGACCGTGGCCAGCTCAAGGAGGCGAAAAAGAGGGGAAAAGTCTCAGGGAAGGCCAGAAATGGGCCTGTTTCTTGGCCTTCCAGAGTGGCTCCAAAGGCCTTTCTGGGAAGCTGTTTTCGCCTTCCCGGTTGGCTTGAGGAAAGCCTTCTGGAGCCCGGGGAAGCAAAAATCCCCAGCTACGATGCAGGAGGCTGACTAGGCTGTGGCTCACCATGGCCCCCGCCCACCCAGCCAACCGGGGCAAGGAACCCTATGCTAAAAATTTTTGAAGTCCACCCCTGGCAGACCCAATGTTAAATTTTATGCAGAGATGGACCAGTTTGGGTCCTAAAAGCTTCTGGTTTGGAGGACTGAGCCCACTGTATACTAATCGTTGTTGTGCCATGAAGAAACTTGCTCTTTCCCCTATGCCATGGTAGGGAAACTTGGCTCTTTTATCACTTATGGACTCAAACTCCAGAATTCCTGAGTGAGCCATAAAAGGTTCCCCATCCCTGGCCTACTGTGTTTTCAGTCGTGAGGGGAAATCAATTTTTGACTTGCAATGGGACTGTTTAATGTGTCTCCTACATCTTGTATATTAAACAGTCCCATTTTCAAGTCAAAAAATGGTGATTTCCCCCACGACCTGGAAAACACAGTAGGCCAGGGATGGGGGAACCTTTTATGGCTCACTCAGGAATTCTGGGAGTTGAAGTCCATAAGTGATAAAAGAGCCAAGTTTCCCTCCCCCTGCCTTATACCAAACTTCCTAAGCTAGGGCCTTCCACATGTATTGGGACCACAGTACATATGTCGCTAAGAATTCTGGGAGTTGCTTCTCTAACAGCATCTGGAGGTAGAGTGGTGTAAAGAAAAGGCTAAAAGGATATTGTGACATTGTAATCCCCACCATTCTGCAGAGCTGGTGTATGTGTTGATCTGTCCGAAAAGTACCTAATGGGCTGCCTTAGGTAAGGAATGGTATCAAGGGTGGGAAAGATACTGGGGATCCGAGACAGGACATAGCTGCCTGTTTCTTTCTTTCATATTTATATATTTATATTTCTGCCTACTTGCTCACAGCGACTCTAGGCAGTTTACAGACAAAAACAAAGTGGGGGGAGAAACAATAAGCCCTTCCCTTTCCCCCGGTGATGATCCACAGTCAAATAAGCCATTCTTCAACATATTCCAATAGGTAGTGTGTGTCATTTCTGCAAAAAAAAACCCCAAAACTCTATGGTATGGAATTGTAGTTGAGTCGGCTACACCTTCGCTATGCAAAGAATAACTGATAATTCAGTTTGTCAGACATTCTTTAGATCAGGGGTCTCCAACCTTGGCCACTTTAAGCCTGGAGGACTTCAACTCCCAGAATTCCCCAGCCAGCTTTGGGAGTTGAAATCCTCCAGGCTTAAAGTGCCCAAACTGCTTTAGATGATACATTTATACTTCAGTAACACGGTCTATCAAAATTATAAAAATTTATCACGGTTTATCAAAATTTGTAAAAAAATTATTTGGCATGTTAATATTATGTTTGCTGATAAAGCAGCCCATTTTATGGCATTGATCATGAAGAAAGGTTTACGGAGCATGATGCAAACATTAAATCAGAGTTCAGCTAGAGGTAAATGTGGAAACAAATCTGTAACCTCCATCTATATTTACTTATCTTGCTTTCGGCATACTTAGATTTAGAATCATAGACTTGAAAGGCACCATTTAGGTCTCTGGATTTAAGCATCTCCAGTTAGTTGTGAAGCCAGGAGAAAACAGCTGAAGAAACACATCTTTGAAATGTTAGATCTGTCAAAGGCAATGCTCCCAGATGTCAAAGCTTTTTTTAAATCCTAGCCAATGGCAGATTCATATCTGGCCATCCTAACAATACACAGTCTTTGATCTTTGACCATTTCATGCCAGAATTATTGCACATGTTTTAAAGATGTGTGAATAGAGAGAAGGAGAGACAAAAGTATTTCTATCAAACAGAAAAGGAGTGAGTGGTTGTAAAAAAATACAGTGTTGATTTGGGTAGCGGGCGAGAACATTCCCTCTAATTGGTTGAGTTTGCAGAGGTTGTGTTGAAAGGTAGCCTAAGGTATGCCTTTATGTTTATGTCTCCTGGCTTGTGTGTGAGAAATCAGAAATGAAAGTCAGCCCAGATCACTGAAGAACCAATATATAAATCCACGTTGTAGTATTTTGAATGCTAACAACTTTATATTATAATCGACTACCTTCTTTTACACAACTTCACACTGTTGTACTGAGATTCAAGAAAAAATGCACAATATATTATTCACAGAAGGGAAAAGGGAAAGTTAGAAACGTGCAAACTTTGTCAGGCAAAACATCACACTTGGGCTTTGAGTGTGTGAGCAGAACCGAAGCCATGTTGGATGGCCCATTGAATTGAATAAGGAAGTGTGTCTCAAAACTCAGTAGT
>BHFT01001673.1:0-23059 GCA_004320025.1 Laticauda laticaudata
AATTCCCACCCACCCCTTATTTTCCTCCCCCCAAAACTAAGCCCAACCACATAGTTTCGTAGCGAAGCACGGGGATCGAGTTAGTGCTTTAGAAAAAGAAGGAAAAGAAGAGGCTACGGTATGGCATCCAACCCACAAATGGATATGAAAATGGAATTTCTCGCAGATTATAAACCAGCCCTTCTCCTTTTAAAGCACAAAGGCAGCATCTTCTCATCATTTCAGAGATGACAGCAGGAACTTTTTCCGTCTTTTCACAGCTCCAAAATTGGTTTTTCTCTTTTTTTCTTTTCTCAGGTCTGCCAAAGGAACCTGATGCATCAACGGGTTATTCCCCCCCTCCCTGAATTTCCCAATTCCTGGCAGGTCGGTTCCTTTTCCAAGCCATCCTTCTCTCTGGCCGGCAGCAGCACCACCGACCGCAAAGGGCTGATTATTTTGCTAAATTCCAGAGTTGTGACTCAGCGGCCTGGCCGGCTAAGATTTCAGAAACAACAAGAGGCAGCCTTCCATTCTCCCTCCCTCCCCCACTTTCCTTCCCCAAAGTGTTCTCTCAATCAGGGGACTCTACTTCATGAGGACTAGAAAGTTGGCCAGGTTGGCATCCCTCCCGCCTGGAAGGAACCTGCCCTTGGTCCCATGCAGGAAGGAAACTTGAGAAATGGATTTGGGGCTGATTAGGAAACAGATTTCAATAGGAGAGAGGGAAGAGAAGGGGGAGGGAGGGGACAAGGAGGGGGAGAGGGAAGAGGGAGGGGCCCGGCATCCAGAACAGCTAATTAACATGCAAATGTAATCAGAGTCACTTCCAGGCTGGAGACCTCAGCCACAGCCAGATGGCATGGATACTTATAGATTTCCAAATCGGAAGACAGAGCTTGCTGGGGTAGGGGAGATGATGGCGTGGGTGGGGTGGAAAGGTCCTTTGGGGACCCCCTCCAGGATGCTCCAACATTGGAAGTTTTCAAGAAGAGATTAGAAAACCATTTGTCTGAAGTGGTGTAGAGTTTGCTGACTGGGCAGGGGGTTGGACTAGAAGACCTCCAAGGTTCCTTCCAACTGTTATTCTATTCTATTCTAATCTGTTCCATTCCATTCCATATTTTCTATTCCATTCCATTCCGTTCTATGTTATGATATGATTCTGTAAAGATCTTGAGTGAGGGTTGGACTAGAAGACCTCCAAGATCCCTTCCAGCTGTTCTGTTCTACTCTACTCTACCTTGATACCCACTATGAAACTATGTGGTGGGGCTTAGTTTTTGGGGAGGGAAATAAGAAGGAAAAATTCTGCCTCTGCCTACCAGCATCCATAGGTATTCATCTGGCTAATGTCCTGTCAGTGTGTGAGAGAATGGAGGGCTGTTTGGAAACTGAAAGAGTATTTCCTGTGTGAGCAAGGAGACAGCAAGGAGCCTGGGCATGGACTAAAGCTGCTTGGTGTTCTGAAACTGAAACTGCAACTCCTCTGCTTGTGTAAACGGAAACCTTCTCTAAAGAGAGGTCCACCCCTCCCCCTCATCCTGAGGAATCGTAGTCTGCATGTTAATAATAACAACAATAATATAGGAAACACTCTAAATGCTCTAAATTTAGTGAACACCTAGAAGCCAAGAGGAACATATGGGCCAAATTTCAAGTTTGTAGGCTTTATGATTGTGGAGATTTTGTGATGAAGCATGAGGAGTCTTTCGTTTTTATATAGATAGAAAAAGAAGATTATATATACTATTCTATATTCTATTCTATTCTATTCTACTCCTATTCTACAATGGAGGTGGAGTCTTGCAACGAAGAAAGAGATTTTGGACCTGGGGGGAGGTTGCAAAGAGAGGAGGGGTGATTGCAAGAAGGCAAGCGCCTTGGACCGAGTTCCAATCCCGATGAATTCCGAACCTGGAGAAACTTCCTAGGCAGTGAGGACGATTAACCAGTGGAACAGCTTGCCACCATAAGTTGTGGGTAGGCAGGCTCTAAGACTGCAGGTGTTTCAGAAAAGACAGGACAGACACTTGCGTGAAGTGGTATGGAGCAGGTGGGGTCTGGACTAGAAGACCTCTAAAACCCCTTCCGGTTCTGTTCTGATTCAAATCCACAGCATTCAGAGTCTTCTGGAGCTGTTTGCAATCATGGCCGTTGATCCCTCCTCGGCACCCGCT
This sequence comes from Laticauda laticaudata, assembly GCA_004320025.1. Lineage (NCBI taxonomy): Eukaryota > Metazoa > Chordata > Lepidosauria > Squamata > Elapidae > Laticauda > Laticauda laticaudata. The sequence goes on from BHFT01001673.1 coordinate 2,160, forward strand.
CACAGAATATGGCCGCCTGCCTCATTAAGCGGCCATTTGCAGCCTGGAAGGACCGAGCTTAGCTGGCTGGCAGGGATCCCAGCCTGGGTGGAATGGCCGCGAGCGAGCCAGCAAAAGGTCCGCAAGCGGTTCGCGCCCTCTAGCGGAGGCCCAACGTAAAAACAGCCCAGCTTTAAAAAAACAAGCCAAAGCACGTATCTTGCTTGCGCGATCCTCACGCCCTTCAAACACGCAGGCTCCAGCAGTTCCCAGGTGCTTTTGAGTTCAAGGCTGGCCTGCTTTTTGACAAGAAAAGGGGACGGAACCGACGAAAAAAAAAAAGAAAAAACCGTTGAAGGCCCGAAGATATTATAAGTGACTCTTGGCCACTTCCTGGATTAGTCTCTCCATTCTGGGTTTGGTGTAGTCTCGTGAAAAGAAGGGCTGGAGGGCGGCATGATAGCAGCCTTCCAGTATTTGAGGGGCTGCCGTAAAGGAGAGCGGGGTCCACCTATTCTCCAAAGCCCCTGAAGGCAGGACAAAGAAGCAATGGGAGGAAACTAACCCAGGAGAGAAGCAACCTGGGATTAAAGAGGAATTTCCTGACAGTGATAATTAACCCATAGAACTGCTTGCCACCAGAACTTGTGGGTGCTCCATCGCTGGAGGCTTTTAAGAAAAGACTGGGCAGCCCGTTGCCTGAGATTATAGGGTTTCGTGCTTGAGAAAGAGGGTTGGTCCCTTCCGACTCCTATTGTATTATTTCCTTGGTCCAGTGAATTGCTCCTTTTAGAGCTGAGAGCAAGTGACTGGCCCAGGGTCCTTCAGCTGGGTTTGTGTCTAAGGCAGAACTAGAACTCTCCTCCCCTGGTTTCCAGCCTCCCTATACGCTGTAATTTATAATCCACGATTCAGTTTTTCCCCGATGCAGAACTTTGCAGCCAAGCTGTTTGCAGCCAAGAATGAATACCCTGCTCAAAATGATAAAAAGGGAAGCAGGGACTCCCCAGGCATAGGTAATCCTCAACTTACAACCATTTAGTGACCAGTTATCATAGCACTGGGAAGAAATTTATGTCAGGTCCTTGCATTTACAACCATTGCCACATCTTGTGTGATCAAAATTCAAGCAACTGGTATGTAACCCCCATCATGGGGTTCGCCATTTGCAACCTTCCCAGCTGGTGAAGTTTTTTGGGGGGAGGGAAGCCCAATTCGCTTAGTGACTGCTTGATTCACTTAGCAGTTGCAGTGATTCACAACCCTAACAAAGAAAGGTCGTAAAATTGGATGGGACTCACTGAACAACCTCGTTTAGCAAACAGAAATTCTGGTTCCCCATTGCGGCCTTAAGGATGACCCTGTATTTTTTAAAAAATCTTTATTTTGCATTTTTCACTGTCTTTTTTGAGACTCAAAAGCTTGTAATTGCACCAAAAAATTGCTTTAATAAGATTTTCCCCTCGTGTTTATGGTCTGGTTTAGTTAAACTATTAACTGCTTTAGAAAGCCAGTGGAACATGATATATCAAGGAAATATTCTGTTATTTTTTAAATCTGGGGTGTCCAACCTTAACAATTTTAAGACTTGTGGACTTCAACTCCCAGAATTCCCCAGCCAGATGGATGCGGAATTCTAGGAGCCAAAGTCTACACCTTTAAGGCTGCCAAGGTTAGACACCCCAGTCTAAATCAATGTTTTTCAAACATAAGCCACTGTTTAGTGGACTCCAGTTCCCAGAATCCTTCGATAAACATGGAATCGTTTAGCAAACCTATTTGAAATAGATGAGCAAAAATGCCCTTAATTCAGATTCTTCTTTGGAATTTCACAGCTGCAATCTGCGTAGCCTTGGTGATAATCCAGGGGTACATTACCACTGCTTCCTAGGTGTTAAAACATCTTCTGGAATTCCTATGACTTCTGAACTAGGTTTAATCCTAAATAACAGATTTTGCCTTTCTCCTGAGGTGGACAGAAAGTCAGAAATAAACAGGATTACTGAGAAGGAACATTTGCAGCTCAGGGTTGAAATGAGAGGTCATTGCAGCTCTCTGGTCTTGGTTTTCTTGCAGACATTTCATGACCCAACGAGGTAACATCATCAGTGCTCATTGTAATGACATGATCAGTTTGAACAAAAACATATGCAACAAAACCACCAAGCTCAGAGAGCAACAAGGACCCCTTCATATACAGGATCCAGGCATACATAAAAACATTAGAAAACTGATTAGACTTTTAACATCCAATGGTTTAATCTTTTGATTATCTTAAAGTTATTTATGATATCAGAAGCAGCACAGAGTTGCTTGAAGATGAGAGACATGCAATTTAACGAATCACAATGACCTGCATTCACACAACAGCAAAAATCAGACCAACCACATGACAGTTTAGCATCGGAGTTTTCCTGGGACCCTCCATGTTTGTATGTCATGCGGAGCGGTTGTTTCTTCCCTCCCAAAAGCCAGCCAATTTTTTCCCCCAGATTTTGAAGGTGTTGCATATATTTTATCTGTGCATTGTCTTCTAATTCTCCTTCAAACTTTTGCTAAAAACAGAAGCCAGTGCTAGGAATGCAAACATCAGCCTGAGTGTACGGACAATATTTTATTTTGATTTTTCCATCAGTCTCTTGGACTTCAAGATCCTTTCAGATTCTTTTTCTCTTTTCCTGAATATCCCATTTTTGGCATATCCCAATTCATTCTCCTTCTGCCAAAAATTCTAAAAAAAAATTGCTATTCCACTACAGGGAGTTCTCCATTTACAAGAGTTCGTTTAGTGAATTTCAAAGTTACAATGGCACTGAAAAATGCAGTTTTTCACACTTATGGCCGTTTTTCAGAGTTAACATTCCCATGGTCATGCGATAAAAATTCAGATGCTTGACAACTTTTGCAACCTTCTGACAAGGAAAGTCAATGGGGAAATGAGATTCGCTTAACCAGGTTACTAACTTATCAATTGCAGTGATTCACTTAACAACTGTGGCAAGGAAGGTCATAAAATGGGGCAAAGCTCACTTAACAAATGAATTTTTGAGCTCAATTGTGGTGATAAGCCAAGGACTACCTGTATTTAAATAGAGAAATTAAAGGGTCAGTGAATTAAATTTAATAATAGCACAGTGGAGGTGTTATTAACAGATCCCAATTCCCCCCACATGTCCTTAAGATTTTAATGTTTAGTTCCAATTTATGTTTTAAGGTTCATGTACATTTTTATGACTATAAGCTTCTCAAAGTTACCCTATGGTAAGATGAGGAGCTAATAAATTTTATTAATAAATATTTTCCGCTAATCTCACCATGGGGCTACTTTAGGCAGCTCCCATCTTAAAAAAATAAAGAGGATGTTTAAACAAAAGCAAAATAATAGAATAAAACAAACAAAGATTGGTATGTCCAGTTTTAAAAATGGTTATTTGTAGACAAAGACACACACAGAGAGAACTTCTCACAATTTATTTTCTCCCCTTTCCAGTTTTTTAAATAAAGTCATTTATTGATATTCTAATCCTGTAAAATACACCTAAAAATAAAGACATCAGGGAAAGAAAGAGGAAGAAGCAAAGAAAAACAACATGCATTGGCTTCCCACTTTTTTCAGGGCTGTAAAAATATAAAATATACTTTTTAAATTTCTCCCTCCACCATTTTTTCATCATTATTAGGATTATCATCCTGTAAAAAAGACAAAGGAAGATAAAAGATCATCAGGAAAGGGAAAGAAAGCAGGAACGAAAGGCAGCTGTAGTTGTAGCACAATTGTAGTTGAGCTTTTAAAGTTGTAAGCAAGGTTTCGGCAGAATCTCATCTGCCATCATCAGGCTTCTGTATTGAGTTTGTCTCAATACAGATGAACTCCATACAGAAGCCTGATGATGGCAGATGAGATTCCGCCGAAACGTTGCTACAACTTTGAAAGCACAACTACAATGACGTGGGATAATACCCGAAGGAAGCTGAACAGCAGACATACATACATACATACACATATTTGCGCATATATATATATAGCTTTTCTCCTCATCCAGATTTTATTGTGTTGGGGTTGAAAAGAGGCCTTAAAAAGCAGCCCTGTAAGAGCCCTATGATGGAAAGCCTGACCCACAGGATGGAGAGCACCCCCTTTTTTACCTAGGCACCCTTCAATCTGGCACTCCAGGCCAAGCAGCCCCTCTCTGCCCCCTTTAATCTCCCCCTCCCCACACATTGAGCCCCTCAGTCTCCCTTCCTGCCCCCCAACCCCTTATTAACCCCCCTCCGTTTCTCCATTTCCTCCAAATTTGTTCTCCCTCACACCTCATGCCCGCAGGATCCCCACAGATCGCTTCCCCGAGCCCCGAATTTGAAGGCTCCTCATTATTTACGTCTTCCCTGCCCCCTCAAATCCACTTCCCTCACGCTTTCCTCAGACAGCACCCTTTAATTTTCACCTCAGGACGGAGTTCCCTCACCCTTCCTGTCAGAAGCCCACTCACCCCTCCATAGCAGCAACGCCGATTCCCCCCAAGTCGCCCCTTCGCAAATAAATCGTCCCCCTTACAACCTCCTCTGGGAGGTTAATTTACCCGCTCCGGCCTCCCCATAATTCCGCTATATTTTAGCCCTCCGTACCCCCAAAGAGGCTCTCGGGAGCCTTTCCGCCAAAGCCCGAGTCAGTTGTGGAAGTAGGCCCCGAAGCAGCGCGCTTTCCTAAGCGGAGTGGCCGGGCGAGCGAGCGCCTCTCCGTGGCTAAGAGAATCACGCGAGCGCGAGGCCTTGCAGGCCGCTGCTCGGAGCGTTCCATCCGCCTCGACTTCGCGCTCGACAAAAGCTGCCTCTGTGAGGCAACCGACTCTCCACCCTCGGGGCCACTTCGGCCCTTTTCGGAAAAGTTCGGCATGGGGGACACACCCCCTGCTCTCAAGGAGCGGCTTTGTTTCCCCGCCTTTCGCAATCATGAATAGTCAATGAGGTGCGTCGGAAATCTTCGGGAAAGGAGCCTTCTTCCGTACGGACTGTACCATTAGCAAAAGGGGGGAGCAGAATAATTAAAGAAATTGTCCTAATGACAAGGTTATTGAATAAGGTTTTTGAATCGTTATTTCTAACTTTGCAAAAAAATTGCTTCTGAAAATAGTTACTGAAAATAGTTTATTTGAAAACCCCCAAGTAATTCTAGCAAGCACGCCAAATAACATTTTATCCGAGCTTTTCAAATAACCTAATTACTTTCCTAGTCCAAGTAGCCTTATGCACATTTCGGATCTCTGCTCAATAGGCGTTTACAAAAAAAATCAAAATTAAACAGCATGACTGAGCTGAAAGTTACGCAAACCGAGAAGGATCCAGTTGGATCGCCCCAAAAATAAAATTGCACGAAAGTCTAAATTATATTTCTATCATTAATGTACATTTCCTTCTCACCCTCCCCCCTTACATTTGGTTCGATCTTTCCTCCTTCCCCGGCGCCACCTCTCCTTGTTTTCCCTCGGGTCCTAGCCACGCCCCCTCTCATTCGGAGACGACGCACACAGCCCCGCCCCTTTCGACGTCCTCGCCCTTGCCGTTGTACTCCTGTAGCCCCGTGTTGGGAGGAGCGAGGCTATATAAAGGCGGCGACGGCGCCACTTTGCTCAGTCGCGCCAGAGAGCGCGGAGGGAGAGCATAGGAGGGAGGGGAGAAGCGGCTGGGCATGGTCGCGTGTCGGGGCAGATCGGTATTTTGGCGCGTCGATTATCTTTTCCCGACGGCGTTGCGAGAAGCCGGACGCTTCCCCGGGTGACAGAGTTCGGGACGGCGGCGTAAAAAAAAACAAAACAAACCCGGAGTGTTGGGGGAAGGGCCGGCGGCGGCTGCTGTGGCTTCTTCCGGGCTGGTGACGGACTAAGGCGGAGGCAGAGCAGCAGCAGCAGCAGCGGCGTCATCACGTGACTCCGGGAAAAGAAAAAAAAAAGCGGCGGCGGACGGGAGGGGAAAAAAAGGGGCCGCCAAGATGCACAGGGGCGCGCCCTNTCACGTGACTCCGGGAAAAGAAAAAAAAAAGCGGCGGCGGACGGGAGGGGAAAAAAAGGGGCCGCCAAGATGCACAGGGGCGCGCCCTCCGGGGACAGCGCGTGCCCGCTGCGCACCATCAAGCGCGTGCAATTCGGCATCCTCAGCCCGGATGAGATGGTGGGTGGCCCAACGCTTGGGGTGGCGGCGGATGGGTGGTGTGGGTTTGGGATATCCAAAGTTTGCTTTTCCATTGGAATTTGGGGAGTGGGGAGAAGGGGGTCTTGGGCTTCTTAGGGTGGTTTCTGTGACCCCCCCAATCAGGTTGTCCTAAGTAGCCCCTCCCCCTCTTGAGGGGGTGGACAGTTTGCAAGTTCATCAGTGCTTTGCAAGAAAAGATAAAGGAGGGGGGAAGGGTCTTCAGTTAACTTAAGGGGGGGTTCTCCAACACCACCATTTTCTCAAGCGCCCCATCTTTCTGGGGGTTTTGCAAGTGCCAAATGCCTCTTTGCAACCCGCTCCTCCTTTGGGGCAGTTTGCAAGTTTTTTGCAACAAGTGTCAGTCTTCTTTGCAAAGAAAAATGGGGAGGAAGGGTCTTCCGATAAGTTAGAGAGTTTTTCGACCCCACCACTTTTTCAAGTGCCCCCTTCTCTTTCTGGGGGCTTTGCAAGTTTTTGCAAGTGCGAAATGCTTCTTTGCAAGCCTCCCCCCCAAAAACTTGCAAACTGAGGCAGTTTGCAAGTTTTTTGCAACAGGTGTCAGTGCTTCTTTGCAAAGAAGCAGTTAATTAGTTAATTAGGGGCTATTTGACCCTACTTTTTCAAGTGCCTCCTCTTTATGGGGGGGGGGCTTTGCAAGCTTTTGCAAGTACCCAATGCCTCTTTGCAAAAGAAAGAGAAAAAATGGTTTTTTTAAAAAAAAACTTTGTGTTTTGCATTGTAATTTGAAGAGGGGGGTGTCTTAATTAGGGATTTTTGACGACTCCAATAACTCCCGAGCAGCCCCCTGCCCTTTTTCGGGAAGTCTTTGCAAGTTTTTTTTGGTAAGTGTAAATCCTTTGCAAAAAACAATGCATTTTGGAGGGGGGAATGTTGACTTACTTAGAAGGGGAGCTGTGACCACCCCATTCTCCCAAATACCCCCCTCCTCTCACTTTTGGGAAGATTGCAGTTTTTCAAGTGCAAATGGCTCTTTCCAAGCAAAGTATCCTGTGTCAGTGGCCTTCCTTGAGAAGTGGTTTCACTCTGGATTGGGATCTCTCTCGCTCTCCCCCCAACCTCCATTTCTCTTAATCCTGATTTTTAAGAATGGGGCTTGATAAAGATGAGTGCCAAGGGTGATGGTTGCTTAGTTCTGCCATTTAAAGACTTCTGCCACCAACTTCAATTATGTCTTCCACTTGTGTGTTATTCCAAAATATCAAAATTATTTTATGTGCAGTTTGTCTCACTATCCAGACTAATTGGGCAGGCAGGTTGGCAGTCTTGGGAATCTTCAAAGAGTTTACTTGCTTGGAACTTCCGATTGGTTTACTGAATTTTTATTCTGCCTCTGTTACTTTATAAGTCACTCAAAGCAGGGATTATTCCTAATCCTTTTCCCCACAACAACAACCCTGTGAGGTAGTCGGTTGAGGGGGGTGGAACTGGCCCATAGTTACTCAGTAGCTACAAACTTGTTTTCTTATTATGGAATCTCCTTCATTTTGTATAGTTTTGTATTTACTCTTTTGTTATATTTTAAGTGCCCAAAGTCACTGCAACAGTGAGATGGGCAGCATATAAATTTAGTAAGTAAACAAAATTCAGCCCACCAGCTTTTTTTATTCCACAGTACTGCTTCTTAGGCTTTCAATCCTTAAGTCCTTTTTGTCCAAAATTCTGCCAAGTCAGATTTTCAAGTTGTTCTCTTTTTTCCAAAAGCCCCGTCCTGTGTGTGGGGTAGCTGAGATTGTCAAATATATCTATCTACCAATGATGTGGATAAATTGTTTTTCCCTCTCCAGTTAGTAAAATATCTTGTTAAACCAGAGTTGTGACAATTTGTATCATTTTGTTAAACGTGTGGGTTGTGACAATTTGAAAAATTTTTATTGAAGCTCCCTAGTAATCCCATTGGCAGTGAATCTGGTTTAAAAGAGATGAGTATCAGATTTTATTTAACTATTTTTATTTTATTTATAAGCTACCTTTTTATTTCTATATAAATAAGATATCCAACACACATAGTTGCCAATATGGCAACTATATCCAACACGTTTTCCTCCCATTTTCCCCACAACACTGGGAAGTGGGTTGGGATGAGAGAGAGGGACTGGCTCAAGGCCAACCAGATGGCTTTCATGGTGAAGGTGGGACTAGAACTCACTGTCTCCTGGTGATTGGCCCAAAGTCACCCAGCTGGCTTTCATGCCTAAAGTGCGATTATAACTCTTCATCACCTGGTGATTGACTTAAAGTTACCCAGGTAGCTTTCATCGCTAAGGCAGGACTAGAACTCTCCCTTGCCTGATGATTGATCCAGAAATCATCCAGCTGGCTTTCATCGCTAAGGCAGGACTAGAAAACTCTTTAAAAATTTTTGTTAATATAAACATTCCATCTTCCATTAAACAGTGTCTAGTTACAAATATCTCTGTGCAATAACAATCAAAAGTTATCACAGTGCACATTGTATTGGTATTCATCTTACAATAATATATATAATAAACCTATTCATTTCTTCCTCTTAACATGTCTTCTAATAATATATTAAACATAGTAAACCTAATCGTATCAATGAGTCATCATAGAGTATACACCTCTGTTGTGACATACTTTCTATATTTCACTGCTTTTATTTCTAGCTTCCAGTTTTCTAATCGATAAAATAATTCCCATGTCATCTAATATTCAGTTTGTTCTTTCTCCTTAATTGCAAGTGTTAAGCTATTCATTTTTGCACATTCTAACATTTTCCTAATCACATTCTCATCAGTAGGAATCTCTTCACTTTTCCAATTTTGTGCAAATACAATTCCAGGACTAGAAAACTCTTTTATCGCCTAGTGGCGATTGTCCCAAAGTCACCCAGTTTACTGGCTTTGATGCCTGAGGCAGGACTAGAACTCCCAATCTCCCAGTTTTTTGCCTGCTTCTTTAACCACTAGGCCAGCCTACATTCTGCCTTTTCACTTGTAGTCTTCTCTCCCCCCCCCCCCCCNCCCCCCCCCCCCCCCCCGCCCCAGTATTAATTTCCTCTCTGGCTCGTTGAAGTTGCCACTACTTTATGGCACGTTCACATTTTTTAACCAGAGGCCCATCCTTCCCAGCACCCAGCACTCACCCGCTCTTTGCTTGCAATTTCTAGAAACGGATGTCGGTGACAGAAGCGGGCATCAAATACCCAGAGACCACGGAAGGTGGTCGCCCCAAACTTGGAGGGCTGATGGATCCTCGCCAGGGGGTCATCGAAAGGACTGGGCGGTGCCAGACGTGCGCAGGTGAGGACCCCGACTGTGCCCCGATATGGGCGGTGGGCCAATATGGCTGGGGACATCACTGCCTCCTGTTTGAGAGCGGTGGGGTGGCCTAGAGTTGGAGCTCTCTCCTCACAATCAGGAGGCTGTGAGTTCGATCCTAGGTGGAGGCAGATATTTTTCTCTCTCTGGGCACGATGAGAATGTATTTGCTGAACAAAACTCCACATTGGCAACAGGAAGGGCATCTGGCCAGTAAACACCCTGCTAGTTGCCCAGATTCCACCCTGCAAGGGATTATGGGGTTATTCAAAGATGATTATGATCACTGCCTCCTGTTTCTGTCTGCAGGCAACATGACCGAATGTCCTGGCCACTTTGGCCACATTGAATTGGCCAAGCCGGTCTTTCACGTCGGCTTTTTAGGAAAAACCATGAAAGTCCTTCGATGCGTTTGTTTCTTTTGCTCCAAACTGCTGGTTGACTCGGTGAGTAATAAGACACCTCCTCTTCCCCAACATGGCGGCTGAATCCCGAGTGAAAAGGTTGAAGTCGGGATTTTTAGCTGTTAACGACCATAGTTCAGCCCAACATTTCCGTGGCTAAGCGAGACATTGATTTAAGTGAGCTTTAATCCCCATTTTATGACCTCACTTGCCACTGTTGTTAAGTGAATCCCTGAAGTTCAGTTACTCACACGGTTGTTAAGGGCTTCCCCAGGGACTTTGCTTCTTGGAAGGTTGCAAAAGGGGATCATGTGATTCTCCCAGGATGCTATGACCATCATAAATGTGAGTCAATTGCCACGGTTGCAAGTGTGGAAAAACTGCCCTAAAGTTATTTTTGTCAGTGCTGTTGTAACTTTGATCACTAAACAAACTGTTGTGAGTGAAGGACCCCTGTATTTTATTTATGTCTTTTTAGTTTGGTATATTTAGTCATCTTTTTAAGATTGTAGATTTAAGATTGTAAGTCAAAGTATCAGAGTTACCTTCTTATAAGAAGGGCGACCAATAAATTTTAAAAATACCATGTTTTCCCGAAAATAAGACCCTGTCTTAAATAATTTTTTTACCACCCAAAAAAGCACCAGGTCTTATTTTCAGGGAATGTCCTCCGCCAACCTCACTTGCGCACATCGCCTTCAGCCTCCTTTTGGCTGTCCGAGGCCTTCAGGAACTTCTGCGGCTGGCAAGCTTTCCTGAAGGCCTCGGCAGTCAGTAATAGCTGATAACTTCGGATCGATCCAGAGTTTTGTTATCAGCTCCAGAGGCCTTCAGCAAAGCCTTGCCAGCCTTGCTGGCTGCAGAAGAAACGGACTGGCAAGGCAGGTGTTGAGGGGTGCGAGGCCTGGCTATACCTGTCCAAAGGTAAGAAGGAGGGCAGCTCCACTCCTACCCCCCAATCCACACCCTAGCTTAATTTTTACGTCCACTCTGGACTAGATGGGATCTTAATTAGGGCTTATTTGGGGGGGGGTAAGGCTTATATTGGGTGCTCGTGGAAAAAAATCAAGTTAGGACTTACTTTCAGGGTAGGTCATATTTTTGGGGAAATGGTAAATAAAGGCAAAGACTACTGGCATTCCATGCCCTTCCTCGTTCTGTCTTGTGAAGCAGCGGGCATCATTTCCTGTATGTTTTCCCTTCTTTTCCTGGCAGAACAATCCGAAGATCAAGGATATCTTGACTAAATCCAAAGGCCAGCCGAAGAAGCGGTTAACCCATGTCTACGATCTCTGCAAAGGGAAGAACATCTGTGAGGGAGGAGAAGAGATGGATAACAAATTTGGGGTGGAGCAGCCCGAAGGCGACGAGGATCTCACCAAGGAAAAGGTGAGAAGCCCCAACTTGGTGGGGAAGGGAAGTTGGTTTAGCCAACCTCTCTCTCCCTTCCCAAACCCTCACTTCTTGGTCTTCATTCAAGAGTTTTCCCATTCAGCTTGGAAACCTTTTGCAGGATTTTGGGTCCTTCAATGAATGAATGAATTCTTTATTGGCCAAGTATGATTGGACACACAAGGATTTTTTCTTGGGGCATATGCTGTCAGTGTACATAAAAAGAAAAGGTACATTCATCAAGAATTAAAAGGTACAACACTTAACGATAGTCATAGGGTACAATAAGCAATCAATCAGAATACAGTTGGAAGGGATCTTGGCGGTCTTCTAGTCCAACCCACTTCAGTGGTTCCACTGGTGAATTGTCCTCATTGTTAGGAATGTTCTCCTCAGTTCTAGGCTGCTTATCCCTCCAATTAGTTTCCACCCATAGTTTCTTGTCCTGCCTTCTGGTGCTTTGAAAAATAAATGGACACCCCTCCCCTCTTCTTTGTGGCAGCCCCTCAAATTCTGAAATAGTGCTATCATGTCACCCCTAATTCTTTTCTTGATTAGCCAGACCCAAAACCTCTGCAGCCATTCTTTGTATGGCTTAGTCTCCAGGCTTTTAATCCTCTTAGTTGCTCTTCTCTGCACTTTTAGTGCAAAATACTTGGACCATTCTTTGTTTGTATCCTTTTATGGCAGAACATCCTTGACTTAGCAAGGAATATCTTCTGTTGACACTGGCTGGCCCTAGAATTCTTTTGATCCTTCTTTCAATCAACTTTTTCCTAATCTAGCCTTTTTATTTATTTGTACCCCACTTTTATTCTTTTAATACAAATGACTCAAGGCAACAAATATATCCAGCATACTTTCCTCCTCCTGTTTTCCTCACAGCAGCAACCCTGTGAGGTGGGCTGGGCTGAGATAGAAGAACTGATTCCAGGCCACCCAGCTGGCTTTTCTGCCTAAGATAGGACTAGAACTCCCAATCTCTCCTGGTAATTGGCCCAAAGTCACTCGGCCATCTTTCACCTTTTTTTTTTGCTTTGTTTGACCGAACATTAAATTGATTCACTCTGATTTTCAGCTTTGGCATGGTTTAAGTGTGGCACTTGCCATTTCTGGAGCCCATACAGAAGTTTAGTTATTAGACTGGGAACCTCTTCCCTTGATAATAAATACAAAAATATCAATATTTGTCAATCAAGTCTCAACCAGAAATTATAGTCTCGGATTCCGTCTACCTGTTGCCCGGGAAAACAGCCTTTCCCAAGGTCTGAATTTCCACAGGGAAATTAATGCACAAACATTAACACCTGTGATAGTTTTAACCCAGTAATCTTCCAAGGGCAATTTGATCAAAGCGTGCACACATGCCTCAGTTGCAATTTCCAATTTGAAAAAAATGGATGCTCTGTACTTGTCGATTCAGAAGGAAGAACAAAACTCCCCATTAACAGCTGCTTTTTAATTTTTCCCCATCAGTATTTCCTTGCAGGTCACCCAAGGGCAATTCTGCTGATTGTGTGTCTGAGTTTTCTTCTGAATTAATGTAATTGATGCCCACTTAAGAGAAACAAAGAGGTCCCAGAAAGGCTCTTAGGCTAAAAGAGCTTTTTATAGAATTAACTGGGTCTGAATTCTGCCTCAAGTCTACCCAGCTTGATTGGAATTTCCTGTTAAAACTCAAAAAGAAATGTGGTAACATACAACACACACACAAAATTGGGTAATAATAGGTAAGTGAATTTCAGCTCATTCACACATTGGTTTGCTAATGTTCTTTTGCCTAACCCTTAAAGACTATTCAGTGAAAATAGAAGAAGAAAATAAAAAGAAGAAAACTAGGGAAATATTGTTTCAAGTGAAAATATAAATTTCAGGAGAGTAGATCATGGCTATTAGGATAGATTTCAGTTCTGCACTGAAGGCTTTCCGGCTGCCTTTTGTTTTTAGATTTTTATTTTATTTTGACTATTATTTCTATAAACAACTCAAAGCAGTGCACATGCCTAATCATCCTCCCTCCTTTTATTTTCTCCACAACAACATTCCTTTGAGGTGGCTTGGGCTGAAAGAGACGGACTGGCCAAAGTTACACAAATAGTTTTCATAGCTAAGGTTGAACTAAAACTCACCATCATTTTGCTGATTGGCCTGAAGTCACCAAGCCATACCTTTCATGCCTAAAGCAAAACTAGAACTCACGGTTTCCTAGTGATTAACAAAAAGTCACCCAGCCAGTTTTCATGCCTAAGGCCGGACTAGAACTCACCATCTAGTGATTGACACAAAGTCATTCAGCCACCTTTTCTGCCTAAGGCAGCACTGGAACTCACCATCTCCTAGAGATTGACACAAAGTCGCCCAGCTGGCTTTCACGCCTAAGGCCGGACTAGAACTCATCTTCTCCTGTTGATTGGCCCAAAGCTCCCCATGCAGCTTTCATGGCTAAGTCGGGATTAGAACTCACCATCTCCCAATTTCTAGCCTGGTGCCTTCACCATTGGACCAAACTGGGGAAAATAGGAGGAAGTATTGAGTATTAGGTTTGTCCACCATCTTGAGTTATTTTGTAAACAAAGGTAGGATGAAAAAACGAGTGTCCCAGAGAGAAGTTCTTTTGCACCAGGGTTTCCTTTCTGGTCCCCCACCTACCCCAGTGACAATTTCTTCCCTCCCTCAAGGGCCATGGGGGCTGCGGGCGCTACCAGCCAAGGATCCGCCGCTCAGGTCTGGAGCTGTACGCCGAGTGGAAGCACGTGAACGAGGACTCGCAAGAGAAGAAGATCCTACTCAGCCCTGAACGGGTCCACGAGATCTTCAAGCGGATCTCGGATGAGGAATGCTTCATCCTGGGCATGGACCCCAAATATGCCCGGCCGGAGTGGATGATATGCACCGTGCTCCCAGTTCCTCCGCTGTCAGTCAGACCGGCTGTTGTCATGCAAGGCTCGGCCAGGAATCAGGTGGCTGTGGGGTAGCTCAAGAGATGGAGGGGAGGCTTTGATTTGAACCCAGACCCAGTGCTGAATTCGCAGCAGGCCTGGAGACTAGTTTAGCATCCCTCCAAGCTCCCAGGGGGACTTGGGATTCAGTGAAACTGGGCCGAACTAGTAGCATTTCAGCACTGTCACATAGGGCTGCCAGACGCTGACCCCCAGCCCCTTCCCTCCTTCCTCCAGGATGACTTGACTCACAAGCTGGCCGACATTGTCAAAATCAACAACCAGTTGCGGCGAAACGAGCAGAACGGGGCGGCTGCTCACGTCATCGCGGAAGATGTCAAACTCCTCCAGTTCCATGTGGCCACCATGGTGGACAATGAACTGCCCGGGCTGCCCCGGGTAAGTGCCTGAAGAATGTGGGCAGGAACATCCCTAAGGAGGTTTCCTGCCCCCATCAAAATCCTGGTGCCCATACTCTAGAACAGGGCTTCTCAATCACAACCCCTGGAAGATGGGTGGACTTCAGACCCCAGGATTCCCCAGCCAGCGTGTGGCCCCCTTGGGATTGTAGCCCTGGCCCATCTGGAAGACATTCGATTGGAGCATGTGTCAGCAACCCCCGGCTCTGGATCCGCATATACCTCTGCCATGGCTCCCTGTTGGGTGATCCCACCACTGGCCTGCCCCTCGCCCTGCCCTCCCAGTCACTCCTCACCTGGCCTGAGAAATGGGAGGGAGGCCGGCAGGGAGAGAGAGAGAGAGAGAGAGAGCCATTTCCCACAGAAAACACCTGGAAGCCACAAAACCTGGGTAGGCATGGCTGGGGCAGATCATGTGACTGGAAGGGAGTGATGTTGAGTTGGACATGCCCACCCAGCTTTTGTGGCTCCCGGTGTCTTGTTTTCTGTGGGAAACTGGTCCAAATGGCTCTGAGTGTTTTAAGGTCGCACACCCCTGGATTGGGGAAATGCCAGCTTAGCCTAAGCCAGCCTGTTTCTATCTTGGCACTGAAGGACAGGTGGAGTTCAATTCCCAGAATTCCCCAGCCAGCAGGGGTTTAACCAGCATTCAGCCTGGATAGGACCAGAAGGAAATGAGGCTACTGATGGAAATAACGTAAAAAAAAAAAAACCCTACCCCGTTGAAGGAATTATCTGCCCTTACACCAAGACGTAATATATCTTGACTTCGGGGGGGCGGGGGAGGATCTGTTGGTGGAATCCTGGGAGTTGAAGTCCACAAGTTTTTAAGGTCCAGCTTACATGGGCAACAGTCTAGATAGGAAGATCTTAAGCTGCGAACTGAGTTGATCCTCTAAATGAATTTTCAACATTAGGAAGGCGTTTTCCTTAATACATTATTTATTAAAAGAATCATTAATAGAGCTGCCCAACTCACTCCTGGTAACTGGGCGGCTTGCAAACTGTAAAACCCAATCAAAACTCATAAACCAACACTTCCCTGCCGACAACTTGGTGGCCTTCATATCTTCCTGGGGTCTCCAGGTCCTGTCGTCAAAATATGTAGAGCCTTTTGGAAGAGTCAAAAGTGGAGACTGAGCTGATTTCCACAGGGGACGATGGGCAGTCAAGTTCCTCGAATGCAGGGATGAGATCCGTCCTTCGAGGAAGGGGCTGTGAAGACCGAGAGAGTGGGGGAGAGGCCTTAAAATCCCACATGCTGCCATATTGATCCCCTTTCACCAAAGTCTGGGGTCCTTTTTTTGTTTTTAACATCTGCATGCCAGAGGCTCTGATGCCCACTCTGGCTTTGCCTCCCCCCTTCTGACTTGCAGGCAATGCAAAAATCAGGTCGGCCTCTGAAATCCTTGAAACAGCGTCTGAAAGGGAAGGAAGGCCGTGTGCGAGGGAACTTGATGGGCAAACGGGTGGATTTCTCCGCCCGGACAGTCATCACGCCCGATCCCAACCTCTTCATCGACCAGGTGGGCGTGCCACGCTCCATCGCTGCCAACATGACCTTCGCCGAGATCGTGGCACCTTTCAACATTGACAGGTGAGGGCCGAGGCTGGGCTGGCACCTCCCCCCCGCTGGTGACCCAGCCCTTGCTGGGCTGGCCATCTCTTTGACCCTTTTGGCTACTCCCTTCCATCCACCCCCCCTCAGGCTGCAGGAGCTGGTGAGCCGAGGGAACAGTCAGTATCCTGGAGCCAAGTACATCATCCGGCACAATGGAGACAGGATTGATCTCCGCTTCCACCCAAAGTCCAGTGACCTGCACTTGCAGATTGGGTACAAGGTCAGTCTGGCTGGAAAAGGGGTGTGTGTGTCTGGGCGGGGGAGAACTGGTCCCAGTGGGGCAGTAGAGTGGCCCTCTCAGTTTGGGGGGTTGGGGGAACTGAAATGGCACCCTAGGAAATGGTGAGACTGATCTCAAAAGGGGCAGGGTGGATTATCTTTCCTGCCAACACCGGTTGGGCAGTTTGGAACTGCAGGAAATATTACACAACGCCAAACTTTACAACAGTCTGTTTAGCGACAGTTCAAAGTTACAGCGGCGCTGAAAAAAAGGGGCTTGTTCTATCCCTACTGCATGTTAATCTGCATGAAGCTCAACATGCAACTAAACCCACCTATAGCCTCCAATAAAACAGATGGTGTGGATAGATCTGAAGACGTTATTGGAAGAACAGGATATTGTGAAACGGGAAAACAGGGATACATACAATGAGAACCAAATACAAGATAGGCAGTATCGAGTTCCTGGTGGCCACAACAATTAACAAATATAAGCAATTTAAATCTCACCAGCCATGCTCTGTTTGTGGGATGTGGGTGGGTTCTTGGATGACCACATGCCATGGATTAAGATGGACGCTTCCTTGTGTTTCTGTCTTCGAAATGTTCAAGGAAATGGAGTCTGGCTTCCCAGCATGCACTTGTTTTGAGAGTGGGTGGATGGGTAAATGGATGGGATCAGCTTCAAACAATATACTTGGGGCATATTTGTCTCTCTGGCCACTAGATGGGGCTAGAGGGCAACCACAGTATATAAAGCTACATGCTGGGGCACAACAAGGCTTATGACCATTTTTCACAGTTACGACTTTTCCATGATCACGCAATCAAAATTCAACTGCAGTCATAAGCCGGGGACGACCTGTCGATCATCCTTGACTTAACGACCACAATTGGGATCGGGATCTCTGGCTTAGCCAGGTGGCTGCCCAAGTGGTTAAGTGAATCATGGTGGGTGAACTCACACGGTCATTAAAGCTCATCCAACTTTGCCCCCGCTGGTTGGAACTGGCTGGGAGGCTCACAAATGGGGATCCCAGAATCCCCCCAGGATGATGAAATCATTGTAAATACAGGATTGCCAAGCACCCAAATTTTTGATCATGGGACTATAGGAATACTATGGTCCTAACTGGGCAGTGGTTGTAAGTCACTTTTTCCAGTGCTGTTATAACTTTGAAAAGTTGCTAAGTGGTCGTAAGTCAAGGACTACCTGTATGCACCTCTTTTTAAAGAAGGACCAAAAAAAAAAATCCAGTAAATCTTGGCAGTTTGTGTTGTCCTTTTGCTTCCTCTGCGGCAGGCGTGGGATTCAACCGGTATGAAGCAGTTGATGCGAACAGGAGTACCAGTGAAGAGTTGGACCTGCCTTTAGTCACCAAACCAGTTGTTACACCAGTTGAATCCCACCACTGCTCTTGTGCTAAACAAGTGTAGAATTAGGATTGGGGTTTTGTGGGGAGTGGGGAGAACCTTTTGCCTTGGGTTTGCATGGGTTTCTCCTCTCTCTGTCTCTCTCTGGTCAAACTGCTGGCCTTCTCTTCCAGGTGGAGCGACACATGTGTGACGGAGACATCGTCATTTTCAACCGCCAACCAACGCTGCACAAAATGTCCATGATGGGTCACCGAGTCCGCATCCTCCCCTGGTCTACTTTCCGACTGAATCTCAGGTTGGGTGTTGCTCCTTCTGCCCAAGGCTTTGAACTCTTCCGGTTCCCTTGTGAGCCGTTTTGTGGCGGGGTGGGAAATTGCAATAGCACTAGCCCTTAGACTTATATACCATTTTACAGTGCTTTACAACTCTCTCTAAGTGGTTTACAGAATCAGCCTGTTTCCCCCCAAAATTTTGAGTCCTCCTTTTACCCACCTCGGGAGGATGGAAGTGTTATGACCTAAGAGCACGAAGCCGACTCCTCGTCCTGGTAAAATCCCTTTTATTGAGTGTACAGTGAATTCCTCTCCAGCAAAGTCCTGGCAAACAGTCTCAAAAGATATTGCACAATTACAGACCTTTATCAGGTCTGGAGAGTTGCCAGGCCGATATCTTCTAAATGCCAGCTGTAGCAGACAATACTTAGCAAGAATGCAGGAACAGGTCTTCACCCGAATGAATTGAATTAATAAACCCCACTCCTCTCTTGCTCCTCTTTACTCTGGGAGGGGCCATTCAGTGCCTTTGTTCCCGAGTCGACCCTTGTTCCTCAGCTGTTCCCTTCTCCTGGCAGCTCTGTGCATGTACACACTGGGAACAGGCTCCAGCTGTTCTTCCTCACTGATCTCTGATTCTGAAGCCAGCTGATAACTGTTGGACGGCCCTGGCCCCATCTCTGCCTTCGATGCAGAGTCCTCATCCGAACCTTCCCCAGACTCCAGGACTGGCCCAGGCTCTTCCCCAACCTCCTCACTGTTCGAGTCTACTGCCAGCTCCACTGGCTGCTGGTGGGCCACAATAGGAAGGCTGAGTCAACCTTGAGTCTGGTGGAGATTTCAGTTGTCCAATTGCAGGCAGCTGTCAGGCAGCAGAAGTAGCCTGCAGTACTGCACTCTAACCACTGTGCCACAGTTATTTGTATTTATTTAGCTATTTGTATTCCACCTTTATTGTTTTTACAACCACTTAAGGTAGCGAACATATCCAAAATACCTTCCTCCTCCTGTTTTCCCCACAACAACCCTGTTAGGTGGGTTGGGATGATGAGAGAGAGAGATTTGTGCCTAAGGCGGGACTAGAACTCCCAGCCTCTTGGTGATAGGCCCAAAGTCACCTCGCCATCTATCTTGCCTAAGGCGGACTAGAACTCGCCGTCTCCTGGTGATTGGCCCAAAATTTGATTGATTCTCTCAAATTGGTAATTCCTGGGTTGTGAGTATAGTTACTTGCAGAAAATTCCCACCAAGGCAAATCTCTGTATAGAAACGGGAAAAAATCCTACTACCATTTAGTCCTGATGACATACCTAGTCCGGTCATGAAATGTCTGCAAGGAACAACCGAGCTCCATAATTCAGCCTTCACATACACCACCCCTTGAGCTGTGTGGCTTGTTTACAATTGCATCAACAAAGATGAATTTGCATCTTCTGCTTCATGAGTTGCCAGGGGCCATATAATTTTCACTTCAAGTCCTCCTACAAAACAAAGCTGGGTTGAGCCCAGCTTAGCTCTCCTTCTGGGTCCTCAGCTTGCAAAGGGGAGCCAAAACCTGTGGCTGCCCTTCCTCCCCCATGTCTTGACGGGGATCTTGTCTCTGTTCATCCCCACACCCCTATCAGTGTGACCACCCCATACAACGCTGACTTTGACGGCGACGAAATGAACCTCCACCTTCCCCAGTCGTTGGAGACCCGGGCAGAAATCCAGGAACTGGCCATGGTGCCCCGTATGATCGTCACGCCCCAGTCCAACAGGCCCGTCATGGGCATCGTGCAAGACACACTGACGGCCGTCCGCAAGTTCACCAAGAGGGACGTCTTCCTGGAGAGGGTGAGCGTCTCTTTTGTCCCTTCCATTTGTTGAGCAAAAAAAGGCCTCAGGAAGTCGGCTTTCTTGATTGCAGCTAGTCCTCGACTTAAGGATCACCTTTGAGCTTGCATCTCTTTTAAACTCTCTTCCTTGCTGTGGCTAATGGAAGGGAATCAGGACTCTTTCATTCCCTGTAAGCCAGGCAACCCATGTTGCTCCCTTCTCCATTCCTCCCTGCATGCCCTAGGATGAAGAGGGGGTGGGCCTGGATCTTCCTCTGAATTCTCTCTCCCTCATTCTATCTCTCCCCTCTGCTCTTCCCAGCCAGACTTTGCCCTTCCCCAGTTTCCTTCACAGCCCCACTCACGCTCCCTGTCAGTTGTTCGGCTTCCTCCTCGGATTCAGACTCTGACAGGGGCATGACAGTCACCTGAGTAGTACAAATGGGTGTGGGGCCTTCTTGGAACTGCTGAAAGTACCCTGTTGTAGATTGGAGATAGATAATGGGGAAACCAAACAGCCACTTCACAAACGCATGGCATAACGTAGGAGAACAAACCCATGAGGACTAGATTCAGCAGTCCGTCTGCATTGAAAAGACAAAGGCCGCTCTTTTGAAGACCGCAAAGCCCACATTTTGCACAGAGAGAAACCGCTGGTATGTCCAAATTGAGCATCCCTCTTTCAATAAATGGGGAGGAATATGGCACCATCTATCTCCACTCTACAACACAGCTCCTTTCTGCGGTTCCAAGAAGGCTCCACACTCATTTGCATCACTCAGGTGACCCCGAAGACACAGACAAAACCTCCCAAGTGGCCTCAATGGCTCGCTAAAAGATAACCAGCTGAATGCAAGGAGGCTAAACCCTTCCATCCCCCACCCTCCAGTCAGAGCTGAAGAAGCTTCTTGGAGGAGAAGCAAAATGTCTTCAAAAGAAAAACCAGAAAGTCCAGTTGCTTCGGGGGGGGGGGGGG
>BHFT01001673.1:24383-46220 GCA_004320025.1 Laticauda laticaudata
CCCCCCCCCCCCCCCCCGCATCCATCCATAAATATAAAAACTAAATTTAAAATAGAGGCAAGGATAGTTACAATTTTAACATTAACATTTAATTAAAAGGGTAGGGTAGGTGTTGGGGGGGGTGCTCATCAGCCCCACAGCTGCGTGCTCGTCTGTGAGGCCCCAAGCAAGACAGCCAAGCCAGGTCTACATGTTTTTGAAAAGCCAGGAGAGCAAGTAAAGCTCTTCATTTTTTTAGGGATATGTGGCTTTTCCAAAGAGGTTTTTTTTTTATCCCAGCCTTCAAATTGCTCCTCTTCTTTTCCAGGGCACACCATTGGTATCGGGGACTCCATCGCTGATGCCAAGACCTACCAGGACATCCAGAACACTATTAAGAAAGCCAAACAGGATGTGATAGAGGTAGGGGAGCAAGCCACAAAGATACCCAGATCTGGGCTGCTGATAAGACATGGGTTGGATGCCAGGACATGGGATTGGGTCACCTTTTTTGTTCCTTGGAGGTTTCTTGGTGTTCCTTGAGCTTGGTTGTTTTCTTGCAGACATTTTGCGACCAAACTAGGTAACAACATCAATACTAAAGTTGGTGAGGTTTGCAGAATGAAAGAAGGAGGAGGAGAAGGACTGCTGGGTCCTTGGCACTCTGAGCTGGGTTGCTGTTTTGCAAACGTTGTTGGTTTTTTGCAGACATTTTGCGACCCACAACTAGGGAACAGTTAATCCCACTCCCTTCTGATGATGCTACCAAGTTGGGTCATTAAATGTCTGCAAGAAAACAACCCAGCTCATAGAACAGCTCTGAGCAACAAATACTCTCTTCTCTTGGAGCTTGAGACTGGAGGGAGCTGGGCCTGTTTCAACAAACTTAATGTTGTCTTTGAAAAAGTTTCCAAGTTGTATTAAAAGTGGAATCAAGTTAAAAAATCAGAATAGGGGGCGGAAATCTTCAGTAGAGAGCTGCAGAATATGCAGGAGCTGCTCCAGGAACATGGGGACAATTTAGGAGGAAAAATCTCCCGCTGTGAGGGTGATGGGTGTTGAGGGAAGGAGGGAGGAAGTAATACAGACAGGAAGGGGGAAAGGAGGGAGAAAGATAGGAGAAAAATAGGATGAAGACAATGGAAAGGAAAAGGAAGGGAAAGGAAGGAAGGAAAGATAGATAGGGAGGGAGGGAGGGAGGGAGGAGAGATGGAAAGAAGAAAAGAGGGAGGGAAGGGAGGAAGAAAGGAAGACAATGGAAAGGAGAAGGAAGGGAGGGAGGAGACAGATGGAAAGAAGAAAAGAGAGAGAGGAAAAGGGAGGGAGGGAGGAAGATAATGGAAAGGGGAAGGAAGGGAGGAAAAAGGGGGTGAGGGAATCAGTCTTGAATAGCCTGGCCTATCTCTTTGGGCCTGCTTTGAACCTTTGCCAACTCTTCCATTCTCCAGGTCATCGAGAAAGCCCACAACAATGAGCTGGAGCCCACCCCTGGCAACACCTTGCGCCAGACCTTTGAGAACCAGGTCAATCGCATCCTGAACGACGCCCGAGACAAGACTGGCTCCTCTGCCCAGAAGTCCCTCTCAGAGTACAACAACTTCAAGTCCATGGTGGTCTCAGGGGCCAAAGGCTCCAAGATCAACATCTCCCAGGTAGGGCCCACAACTCTGGAGAGTTTAGTCAGTAGAGCATCACAGGTTTCACCAGAGGGCCCGGGGTTCAGGTCCCTGGGCAGGCAATAGATTTTGAGAGCCGGTTTGGTCTAGGAATTAAGGCCCCAGACCAGAAAGTGGGGAGTCAGTGTGTTCTAGGCCTTCCTTAGACAGAAAAGCAGGCTGGATGATTTAGGGCCAATCACCAGGAGACTGGGAGTTCTAGTCCCATCTTAGGCATGAAAGGCAGCTGGGTGACTGAGTCAATCAGCAGGAGATGGGGAGTTCTAGGCTTGCCTTAGATATGAATGCTGGCTGGGTGACTTTGGGCCAGTCTCTCTCTCTCTTCTCAGTCCAACCCATAAATAGGGGTGAATATATCAAGGGATGAAGGTTGTTCTTGTGGGGAAAATAGGAAGAAGGAGCACTTCACCCTTATTTATAAATAATAATAATGATAATAATAATGGCAGGATATAAATACACGTTCGGGACTTGGGGAGGTGTGGTACCCCAGAAGTCTGGGCTGACTTGGCTGCTCTCTTTCTGCCTCCCAGGTCATCGCCGTAGTGGGGCAGCAGAACGTGGAAGGGAAACGCATCCCTTTTGGCTTCAAGCATCGCACCCTGCCCCACTTCATTAAAGATGACTATGGGCCGGAGAGCAGGGGCTTCGTGGAGAATTCGTACTTGGCTGGCCTCACCCCCACTGAGTTCTTCTTCCACGCCATGGGAGGCCGAGAAGGGCTGATTGACACGGCCGTCAAAACGGCCGAAACAGGTGAGTTTTGGACGAGAGTTGAAGTTGCTTCAGGGAGAAAAGCTCAGGGACATTCTCCAACCCACAGGGGACAGGTCACAAAGAGTGGCAAAGAGAGATACTTTTAAGTCTCAAATTTGGAACTGCCCTGGACACCTCAATATTTGAGGGGTGCCTTCAAAGAAGAGGGGGTCCCCCTGTTCTCCAAAGCACCAGGACAAGAAGCAACAGATGGAAACTCACCAAGGAGAAAAGCAACCTGGAATTGAGGAGAAACTTCCGAACTGGGAGGACAGTTAAGCCAGGGAACTGCTTGCCACTAGAAGTTGTGGGTGCTCCATCACTGGAGGGCTTTTAAGAAGAGACAGGACAGCCATTTATCTGAAATGATAGAAGATCTTCCTGCTTGAGCAGGGGGATGGACTAGAAGACCTCCCAGGTCCCTTCTTACTCTCTTATTCTGTTATTCTGATCTCCTCCACTGCTTATCAGGTTACATCCAACGTCGGCTGATCAAATCCATGGAGTCGGTCATGGTGAAGTATGATGCCACTGTCCGCAACTCCATCAACCAGGTGGTGCAGCTGCGTTACGGCGAGGATGGGCTGGCCGGAGAGAGTGTGGAGTTCCAGAACCTGGCTACCCTCAAGCCTTCCAACAAAGCTTTTGAGAAGAAGTGAGCCCTTTGCATCTGAGGGTCCAGGGGTGCAGCCTATGTTGTTGGGGTGGTGGTGTGTGTGTCTCCTGAGTTTCTTTGTTTTCTTTTTGGAGAAAGCTTCTCAAGATTCATTTCTATAACTAGTTCAAGATGGCGAACAGATCCAACTAATCCTTTCTCCTCCTATTTTCCCACAGTAGTCCTGTGAGGAGAGGTGAGCTGAGAGAGGGGGATTGGCATGAAGTCCCCCAACTGGTTTTCATGCCTAGGGCAGGACTAGAACTTGCCATCTCCTGGTGATTGGCCTAATGTTCTGACCAAGGCTTCTTAGACCTTAATTACGCACACGCTTATTTTATTGCAACGCTGGGAATTATTTTCATCCCCAGAAGTAATAAACAGTCCCTCAAGATAAGCAACCACCTTTCTTTCCTGTGAAGTGCTGCCAATAACAGAAATGTCAAACTAGAACAAAAACCAACCAAAGTACAAAGAGCTTTCAAGAATGAGTCTGAACTAAAGAAACGACTTTGCTTCCTGCAAAGGTTTCATCATTTTGGCCTGTCCTTCATCCCTTATGGGAGGGGCAATCACCTCTCAGCCTTACTCCCAAATCACCCTTTTGTCTCAGCTGCTCTTGTCTTCTAGCAGCTCTGCACACGTGCACTGGGAACAGGTTCCCCTGGATCCCTCTGCCTTGCTGTTGTCAGACTGCAAAGGCTCTGGAGGCAGCACCCAGATGGTCCTGCCCCATTTCTGCCTGGTCCCCGTTCTTTCCCACTGTCCGATTCTGCTGCCATGGAACTACAACACCCAAAGACATCCAGCAGGGTTTCATGCCTAAGGCAGGAACAGAAGTTCACCATCTCCAGATCATTGGGCTAAAGTCAGCCGGTTGGCTTCGGTGCCTCAAGCAGGACTAGAATTCACTGCCTTCTGGTGATTGGCCCAAAGTCACCCAGCTGATTTTGATGGCTAAAGAGGAACTAGAACTTCAAGTCTCCTAATGATTAGCTCAAAATCACAGGATCAAACTAGTCGAGGAGGGCATGGATGCAAAGGATTAGCCATGAATGTCTCTTTGGGAGACCTGTTGGGATGAAGTGGATGAGAAAGAGCCCTTTGAAGAACACCCCACATTCTTGGGGAAGGGGGAGAATGTGTCCAAATAAGGAAGCTGACTTTCACTTTGGCTGTCCCAATACCCCTGGGACTTGCCAAGAGGATGCAGCTCTCCAGAGAGCAGTACCTGATGATGTCCTTGACAGTTTAGAACTTGGCTATTTTAAGATAATGTGGGTTTCAGTTCCCATAATTCCCTAGCCAGCATGAAGAAACGTGGCTTGACTTTTGTCACCTTTTGGATTGGATAATTCTTTTACCGTGTTCTCCCCAAAATAGGGGCTACCCCAAAAGTAAATCTTACTTTGATTTTTACTTGTGCACCCAATATAAGCCCTAGTTGAGATTCCCACTCCAGAGTGGATGGGTAAAAATTAAGCTAGGGTGTGGATTGGGAGGTAGGAGTGGAGCTGCCCTACTACTTACCTTTGGACAGGTGTAGCCAGTCTTTGCACCCCCTGACACCTGTCTCGCCGACCCATTTCTTCTGCAGCCTGCAAGGCTGGCAAGACTTTCCTGAGGACCTCTGGAGCTTATAAAGCTCTGGATCGATCCAGAACCCTGTTATTGGCCGCAGAGGCCTTTAGGAAAGCCTTGCTGGCTTAGTCAGCGGACAACACCCACCCACCCCCCGAAAATAAGACTGGGTGCCTTTTTTGGTGGCAAAAAAATAAGTCAGGGTCTTATTTTTGGGGAAACACAGTAATAGATAGCAGGAATGTGGCCAATGTAATATATCTTGATTTTAGCAAATGCCTGGCTGAGGAACTCTAGGAGTTGAAGTCCACAAGTTGCTAAGTTTGGAGACCCCGTTTTAGAAGAGTTAAGGAGCCATGTGACCACACATACATACATACATACATACACACACACACTTTTGGCTTCTCGCTTTCCAGGTTCAAGTTTGATTACACCAATGAGCGGGCTCTGCGCCGCACCCTGCAAGAGGAGATGGTGAAGGACATCCTCAGCAACGCCCACATCCAGAACGAGCTGGAGAGAGAGTTTGAGAAGATGAAGGATGACCGGGAGGTGTTGAGAGTCATCTTCCCCACAGGAGACAGCAAGGTGAGACTGCCCACCCACCTGTCCCGACTCCGCTCCTGTTGCTCATACAACCCCACGCCAGGAAACCAGGTCTCCTTTCCACATTCCCCTTGATTGGTGGTCATGGGATTGCCATGCTCCTTGCTGGCTTCCCCATTCACACAACTGAAAGGCAAGTCAATCCTCTATGCCATGTTGGGCTTCTGTTTGCAAGCGTGACAGAAGGGAGTGTCCTTTGGATGTTATTTTGGCCCATGGGATGTCAGGGACAGGTGTTATCAGAAGAACAGAGTTGGAAGGGACCTTGGAGATTTTCTAGTCCAACCCCCCTGCTCAAGAGGAGACTTATCAGTGCAGAGAAGTGGCTGGCCCAGTCTCTTGAAAACTTCCAATGATGGAGCTTCTGGAGGCAAGCTGTTCCACGGATTCATTTCAAATTCTCTTTAGAAAATTTCACTAGAAATTTCTCTTCGGTTCCAGGTTGCTTCTCTCCTTAATGAATTTCCACCCATTGCTTCTTGTCCTGCATTCAGGGCCTTTGGAGAATAAGTTGACCCCCCCTCTCTTTTGGGGCAGCCCTTCCAGTATGGAAAGCTGCTATCATGTCCCCCTCTATTCCTTCTTTCCATTAAACTGCACATATCCAATTCCTGCAACTGTTCTTTGTTTTAGCCTCCAGCCCCCTGATCATCTTAATTGCTCTTCTGTGCACTCTTTCCAGAGTCTCAACATCTTTTTTACACCGTAGCGCCCAAAACTGGATGCAGCATGGTCTGACCAAGGTATTACAAAATGGTGCTAACATGTGTTTCCCTTCCCTTGCAGGTCGTCCTCCCCTGCAACCTGCTACGCATGATCTGGAACGCTCAGAAAATTTTCCACATCAATACGCGCCTTCCCTCCGACCTGCACCCCATCAAAGTGGTGGAAGGTGAGTTGGGAGTGTAGGAAACCAACGCTTTCCTTGGCAGAAAAGGGAGTAGTTTTGGACCCTGGGAAATAGAGAGGACCATCTCTGGTTTTTCAGAGTTGGAGGTGAGGGTGGGAGCCTGGCATTGCCTGCAGATCATTCAAGATGGGCATTGTTGTCGCCCGCCAGTGGTCAGCAGAGCTGGAGGCAGACTCGGACAATGAGTAGGTTTGAGAGGAACATTGGCCAGTCTTGGATTCTGGAGAAAGCTCTGAGGAGGGTTCTGCGTTGGGGGCAGAGATGGGGCCAGGGCCTTCCGACAGTCATCGGCTGCCTTTGGAGTCGGAGATCATTGGGGCAGAAGAACAGCTGGAGCCTGTTCCCAGTGTATTCATGCACAGAGCTGCCAGAAGAAGGGAACAGCTAAGGAACAAGGGTTGACTTCAGAATAAAGCCACAGGTGGACGGTGAATGGCCCCTCCCATAGGGAATAAAAGAGGAGTGAAAGGGGAATGGGGTTTTGCAGGAGACAATTAGTTCATTTGGGTGAAGATCTGTTCTTGCGTTCTTGTCATGTATTGTCTGCTACTGTGTGGCATCTGAAAGATACCGGCCAGGCAGCTCTCCAAGCCTGATAAAGGTCTGTAGTTATTAAATCTCATGAAAGACTGTTGGCCGCCATTGTTAAAGTGGGTCCACCCATTCTTAAGCAGATCTGGCTTCCCTCTGGACTTTTGCTTGTGATAAGATGGCAAAAGGGGATCAGGTGGCCCCCAGGACAATGCTGTAACTGTCATAAATATGAGTCAGTTGCCAAGCGGGCAAACTTTGATCATGTCTCTCTCTTTCTCTCTCTCTCTCACACACACACACACACCGGAAATGCTGCGACCATCGTTAAGTGTGGAAAAAAACCTGGTCCTAAGTCCCTTTTCCCACCGTCGTAACTTTGAACAGTCCCTAAACGAAATGGTTGTATGCAGAGGCATGCCTGCCTGTATAACTTTTCTAAAATAATTGTTAAAATAAGAAAAAAAAATGAGTGTTTCTTCTTTTCTTCCTTCTTTCCCTCCTTCCCTTCCCTTCTTTCCCTCCTTTCTTCCTTCCCTTCCCTTCCTTGTCATCTTCCTTCCCTCTTTCTTCCGTCCCCTTCTTTCCTTCCTTCCTTCCTTCCTTCTCATCTTCCTTCCTTTTTTCCTTCCTTCCTTCCCTCCCAGGCGTGAAGGAGCTGAGCAGGAAACTGGTGATTGTGAATGGTGACGACCCCCTGAGCAAGCAGGCCCAGGAAAACGCCACCCTGCTCTTCAACATCCACCTGCGTTCCACCCTCTGCAGCCGTCGCATGATTGAGGAATTCCGGCTGAGCGGGGAAGCCTTCGACTGGCTGCTGGGAGAAATTGAATCCAAGTTCAACCAGGCCATTGTGAGTTACAGATATGCACACACACACACACACACACACAAAGGAAACTCACCTGTCCAACAAAAAAGCAGCAGGAAGAAGTGAAACCAAGCTGTTTCAGTTCCCAAGATCTACTTTTTAAGTTCTGCTTCAAAGCCTGTAAACTTCCCCCTCTTTCTGCATGTTTTCATTTCCAACTTGAGCAGCTGTGGAAACAGCGGGGGAGGAAGGGGGGCAGAGTCCCTTGGGGGGTGGGGGGCATTCAGCCTAGTCAAGGAGTGGCTCACTGGGGACCCTAAAAAACGGCCCAGAATTCCTTGCTGGCGCAGCTTGGTTTTTCAGGATATGGAAATAAATAAATTCTCAAGTGCTTCAGGGTGGAAAATTTTGCCCTGACTTTCAAAAGGGGTCAAAAGATTCCTTGGTACGAGGCCGAGGTTCCTAATTTCTCTTGGCTTTTGCTCCCTTTGCTGAAATTGAATCCACAAAGGGTTCGGGAAGCTATTCTCCATTTTTCAGGAGCTTAGTTCCCCAAGATGGCCTGATGTTAATATTAAATCAATCAGAGCTGGGACCGCCAAAGTCTTCTAGTCCAACCTCCTCCTCAGGCAAGAGACCTATCCCAATTTAGACAGATAGGTAATGCGATCAGAACAGCTAGAAGGGACCTTGGAGGACTTCTAGTCTAGTTCCCTGCTCAAGCAAGAGACACTATCCCATTTCAGACATGTGACTGTCCAGTCTCTTCTTAAAAACCTCCAGTGATGGAGCACCCATAACTTCTGGTGGCAAGTTGTTCCACCAGTTAATTGTCCTCACTGCCAAGAAATTTCTCTTTAATTCCAGGTTGCTTCTCTCCTTGGTTAGTTTCCATCTGTTGTTTCTTATCCTGCCTTTGGGAGCTTTGGAGAATAGTTTGACCCCCCTCTTCTTTGGGATATAATGGAAGGCTGCTGTCAAATACTGGAAGGCTGCTATCACATTCCCCATACATCTTCTTTTCTCCAGACTGGCCAAACCCAAATCCAGCAACCATTCTTCGTATGTTTTAGTCTCCAGGCCTTTAATCACCTTAGTTGCTCTACTCTGCACTTTTTACAAAGTCTCAGCATCTTTTCTGTAATGGGACCAAAACTGGATGCAGTATTTCAGGTGTGGCCTTACTGAGATTTGAAGCAAGCCACGTTCAGAAAATGTTATCCTCCGTTTGAACAACCTTCCCTTAACTCAGGCAACCTCCAGATGGGTGGACTTCAACTCCCAGGTGTCTCATCTGCTGCTTGGGGAATTCTGGGAGCTGGTCCATCTTTGTGATGTATGCCCAGAGACCGCTGAGGTAGACTCTGATGACATGCTAAGCTAGAAGTTAGTCATTCATCAAACAGTTGAGGGAGTCCTCAATTTATGATGTCGTTTAGCGATGTTTTGAGTTGTAGCCTATCTGAAAAGGGATACCCTTCTGGTTACCCTTCTGGTCATTGACCGCACTTAGAGGTCTGCAAGTAACATGGGTTGCATTTCTGGCTTTGTGCAGTGCCCTGCAGTCATGTGGCTGCACTTTACAACAATTGAAAAACCCAGCAAAGCCACATAGCAAACCATTCGCTTCATGTACGCCGCAAGAAAGGACATCATAAAATTGGGTTGGTCGCATGACTGACTTCTTTCATGACCATGATGATGTGCAAATGAGGAGGCTCCGTAATGCGAGGACTTACTGTGATAATAAATCCTCTTGTTTTCTTTATTCTTTATTGGCCAAGTGTGATTGGACACACAAGGAATTTGTCTTCAGTGCAGAAGCTCTCAGTGTACATTAAAAAATACAGTCATTGTGAATCACGAGATGCAACACTTAGTGGTGGTCGCCATAGGATACTAAATAAGCAATCAAATCATACTAGGAAACTAAAAACAATATAAATTGTAAAGATACAAGCAACAAAGTTACAGTCATAAGTAGAAAAGAAGATAAGTAATAGGAAGGGTGAAAAGAATAATAGTAATACAGTCTTACTAAGTAAGTAACTTGACAGTGTTGAGGTAATTATTTGTTTAGCAGAGTGATGGCATTTGGGGAAAACCTCTCCTTGTGTCTAGTTCTGGTGTGCAGGGCTCTATAGCATTGTTTTGAGGGAAGGAGTTGAAACACTTTAATGTCCAGGGTGTGAGGGGTCTGTGGATATTTTCACAGCCCTTTTTTTTGACTTTCCAAACTAACAAACCATCAAACTCTGCCTCAAATCCAGGAGATATTCCCAACTGTCATTTTTCCATAGGCCCATCCTGGTGAGATGGTGGGGGCCTTGGCAGCCCAGTCCCTGGGAGAGCCTGCCACCCAGATGACCCTCAACACCTTCCATTATGCTGGAGTCTCTGCCAAAAATGTGACGCTGGGGGTACCTCGCCTGAAGGAATTGATCAACATTTCCAAAAAGCCCAAAACCCCTTCTCTGACTGTTTTCCTCCTTGGACAGTCCGCCCGGGATGCTGAGAGGGCCAAGGTGAGGAGAGGGAAGAAGGGGTGGGAGAGAAGTTGGCCTTGGCTGTGGATATGAAAGAATCTCAGAAGGTTCCTGCACCCATGTGCTGGAATGTCTCCCTCCCAATCAGGGTGGAGCTAAATTTTAGCCTGAAGGTAGTAGGCTGGGCTTTCAACATTTTCTCCCTCCATCAAGGTTGAGCTGTCTTCTCATAATCAGGAGGCTGTGAGTTCAATCCTAGGTAGAGGCAGCTATTTCTGTCTCTGGGCACAAATGAGAATATATCTTCTGGGGAAAAAAACAAAAACCTGCGCATTGGTGACAGGAAGGGCATCCGGCCAGTAAACACTCAGCTCTATTCAGTTGCCCAGGCTCCACCCCACAAGGGATTATGGAGTTGTTAAAATGATGGTGATCTCTTGAGATCCGACTAGAAAGGGATGGCCACACGTCAGTAGAAAGCAGCTTCCAAGGTTCGACTTTCCAGCCTCATGGTCTTAACATGTCTCCATCTCAGGACATCCTCTGCCGCTTGGAGCACACCACCCTTCGCAAGGTGACAGCCAACACGGCCATCTACTATGACCCCAACCCTCAAAACACTGTGGTGGCTGAGGACCAGGAGTGGGTGAACGTCTACTACGAGATGCCTGACTTCGATGTCACCCGCATCTCCCCTTGGCTGCTGAGGGTGGAGCTGGACCGCAAGCACATGACGGACCGCAAGCTCACCATGGAGCAGATTGCTGAGAAGATCAATGCCGGTGAGATAGGGTTGAGGGCCAGAGTTCGCTCTGCCTCCCTTTGTCCACCAGCAGCCCATGGACAATCTTTCTTCTTCTGCAGGCTTTGGAGATGACCTCAACTGCATCTTCAACGATGACAACGCTGAGAAGCTGGTGCTGCGCATTCGGATCATGAACAGTGATGAGAATAAGATGCAGGAGGTGGGGAAGGCAATCTTCTTACCATTAAACCTCTGGGGATGGGAGTGGACGGGAAGTGGGTACAATCACCGGGCTGTTCTTCATCTGAAGGAAGCAGATATCTCCTTGGGGTATCTCAGAATAGCCTTGGCCAGCTCACACATTTCGGGTGGGTGGGTGGTTATGACTTTCAGGCAAGGTTAGGGCAGATGGTCTTGAGTCAAAGACAGCCTGGGTTCCACCAACCATGAGTGCATGGCAGTGCCAACAATCCTATGTAGTCTGGTACCATGTTGCCCATACGTTGTGTCTTCATTGTGCCTTCCAACTGGTGTTCATGGATGTGCTTTGCTAATCTTCTACCTGATTGTCCTACAGTGTGGCTGTATAGTCCTTATTGTCTCTTGAATGGTGTGTATGATGACCCAGAGTATATCAGAAATCTAACAAAACCCAAAATGTAATTAAAATTCCTTTAATACCTTCAACTTGGCTTCACTGTTTAGTTGTTCACAGTGGAGGAGTAAACTATTTTCAAGATATTTCAAAGGCAAGAAATAGTTCACATTCAAAGAGCCGATAAGAAAGCCAAAGCTAAAAACAAACCGCACTGAATAAAATTCCTCAACAGGATAGATAATTGCCAACTTCAGGAAGATAACCAGGGACGGTCCATTGGAAGAACGCCAACCGAGATAAACTTCTTTAGAAATAAAACACTAATTGTCTCCAGCATCTGTTAGCACTCAGGTCCACACTCTTATGCAAATCTCCCACCTGCAACCCATGAAGAGGATCATGGCCCTCTCCCGAGTAGACCACATTTTACCCTGATCCTCTCCTCCCTAGGATGGAGAGGGGATGGGCCTGGGTCCTCCTCTGACTGCTCAGCTGGCCTCTGCCCTTCCCCAGCCTCCACTACCTCCTCTGGAGCCACACTTCCACTCCCTGTTGGCTGTTCCTCTTCCTCAGAGTCAGTCTCCACCAGGGGCATGACTGTGTGTAAACATGGTTTATCCCTTTGTCTGTCAATGGCTAATTTGTTTGAGTTCCAGTAATTCCCAAGGGGTTTTACATTCAATTTGGTGTATGCTCAGTAGAAATTACGGAGTCTGCCCATTCATTGTGAGAGAGTCTTCATTGTGTCTTCCAGTTGGTGTTCATGGTTGTGCTTTGCTAATCTGCCTTGTCCAACACAGTGGCTATCACAGTCCTTACGTTGCATGCTATAGATTTTATTGTTTCCTTTGAATGGTGTGTAAATGTGGTTTATTTCTGGGTGTCTGTTGATGGCTGATTTGAGTACCAAGCTTCCAGTAATTCCCTAGGATTTTTGGATTCAATATAGTCTAGGTTGGTTACAGTAGAAATGTAATAATAATAATCAACCATTCGGATATCAAGACAACTGGAGACTCGTGAACAATAAATAGGAGCTTTACTATGGAGCTTTTGCAAAAGGAATTCTGCTCATGGGCAGAAGGCGTGTTTCCTGGGAAGGCTGGGGTTTATATAGTTTCAAATATACAGTCTTTGCCTCTTTCCAGGTTCACAATCTAGCCAACTATGTATCTCCTGATACAATACCCCTATTATTATAGCATACCATCTGTTTTCTAACCTGTTTACCTGTTTCCATTTCCAGTAATCTCCATAATTGACATGACACCATGATTAGCCAAATATAATCTTTGTACAAAACAATGGAGAATTTTCACATAATATTCCAGTAAATTACCTTAGGCTAATTCCAAGGTTAAAAATGGCGCTACCATTGCTTTATGTTTTCACAGGTATAATTTTAAATGTCACAATCCCCCCTGTTCTATTTCTCCAGTTTATACCTGTAAATTTAGCAAGAGTCTATTTAGCAGAATCTGCTCATGCGTTGTGAGAGTGTCTTCATTGTGTCTTCCAGTTGGTGTTCAAGGATG
The DNA here is from genome assembly GCA_004320025.1 of Laticauda laticaudata. Taxonomy (NCBI): domain Eukaryota; kingdom Metazoa; phylum Chordata; class Lepidosauria; order Squamata; family Elapidae; genus Laticauda; species Laticauda laticaudata. Next base: position 37,256 of record BHFT01001673.1, read on the forward strand.
TGCTTTGCTAATCTTCTGCCTGGTTGTCTTACAGTATGGCTGTACAGTTATTACATTACATGCTGTAGACTTTGTCTCTCTTCAATGGTATGTAAACGTGGTTTATCCCTATATGTGTGTCCATGAGAGACCTTTCTTCTCTGGTGGCTTAGGAGGAAGAGGTGGTTGACAAGATGGACGATGATGTTTTCCTGCGCTGTATCGAATCCAACATGCTGACAGACATGACCCTTCAAGGCATTGAGCAAATCAGCAAGGTAAGGGCAGGGAGGCTGTCCTAACATAGCTCCTGAGCAAAGTCCTTATCTTTCCCCCATCCCACCAGGTTTCTGGCCTTGTTAATTTATCCTCCTCTTCCTCCTTCTCCCTCAGGTGTACATGCACCTGCCCCAGACTGATAACAAGAAGAAAATAATAATCACGGAAGACGGCGAGTTCAAAGCCCTCCAGGAATGGATCCTGGAAACCGATGGCGTGAGCCTCATGCGTGTGCTAAGTGAGAAAGATGTGGACCCCGTGCGCACCACCTCCAATGACATTGTGGAGATTTTCACAGTGAGTCCCGAGTGGCGTGGCATTTTCTGGGGGTTGCGATAAAGAGAGGTCCTGGAGAAGAGTGACAGGTGACTGAAAATCCACCTTCCCTCGTTAACAGGTGTTGGGAATTGAGGCAGTAAGGAAAGCTCTGGAACGGGAGCTGTACCACGTCATCTCCTTCGACGGCTCCTACGTCAACTACCGCCACTTGGCCCTGCTCTGCGATACCATGACCTGTCGCGGGCACTTGATGGCCATCACGCGGCACGGTGTCAACCGCCAGGATACGGGGCCACTCATGAAATGCTCCTTCGAAGAGACGGTAAGTTTTATGTTGGGCACGAGCGATCAGGCCCACCTGTGTAGAGTTCAAACTGTCTACTTTATTGCTTTATGCTTATGGTACAAGAATTGTCCCAGAATTGCAGCTTCTGCCTGGAAAGACCAGATAAGGCTCTAAGGTTCGGGTGTCAAACAAGGGTTGGGGGCTGGATCTGGCCCACAGGGTACTTAGATTCAGCCCATGGGGCCGCCCTGGAAACAATAAAGAACCAGCCTGCTGTGCCTTGAAAACTGAGCTCAGGGCAAGGGCTGCACGCATGCCCCTGCCCCAAACATCATTTTCGCTGGCAGAGGGCTAGCAAGACGAACTAAAAACTGTTTCCCCTTTTGCATTTGAGCATGCAAGAAGGGACAAGAAAGGAGAAAGGGAAAGAGGAAAGATAAAGAAAAAGAAAGATGGGAAGAGAGCAAGGAAGAAATAGAAGGATAGAGGAGAAGGAAGGAGAATGAAGTGGGAGGAAAAAGGGAAGGAAGGAGATTATAATGAGAGTGAGGGAGGGTCTGGGGGAAGTCCTGTCTTAGCATTTTGTTCTGACCAAGGCTTCCTAAGATAGTAACAATTACACGCTGTTCCAAAAACCTTTTGTTTTTATTTGAACGGCTATTTATATGCATTCACAGCCTGTAATGAGTCCCAAACAGTTTGTGAATGGTCCAAACAGAAGTTCTGCCACCATCCTTTGGGATAAGTCTGATAAGCACCCACCTTTATCTCCCTTAAAATGCTGTCAATGACTAAATGGCCATTAGCTGTACAAGGCCAAATGGAGCACAAAGTCAACACGGAGCTTCAGAGTTTAAACTGATCAGAACGAACAAAGTTGCTTCCTGCAAAGGCTCCTATCCCTTTGCTCCTCGTTTATGTCTTATGGGAGGGGCCAGTCATCTCCAAGCCTTACTCCCGAGTCGCCCCTTTTGTCTTAACTGTTCTTGCCCTTCTGGCTGCTCTGTGCATGGGCGCACTGAGAACAGGCTCCCCCTGTTTCCCTGCCTCGCTGCTGTCAGATTCTGGAGGCTCCAGAGTCAGCACATAACTCCTGGATGGCCCTGGCTCCATCTTTGTGTCAGACGCAGATCCTTCATCTGAGCCCTCCCCGGACTCCTGGATTGGCCCATGTTCCTCCCCACTGTCAGACTCTACTGCCAGCTCCACAGGCTGGCAGTGGACCACAACACATTTGGACACCCCACGTGACCCCTGACATGAGTGACCTCAAACTGCCTACCCCCACCCTGCCCACCCACCCCCAAGGTCAAACACAACCCTGATGCAGCCTTCAAATCAAGTTTGACAGCCCCTGCTCTAAGGGTTTATTCGACAGGGTTGAGATTTAGCCCACTTGTTTTTACTACTCTGTAGTGAGTCCAGGCTAATTCCTCGCTTGACACCCCCTTCCCTCCCAAACTGCAAGACAGTTACTCTCCGAAAGTTTGTGGGTGGAACCGAGGAAGGGCACTTTGCTCCATCGTGGTCCCATGGCTCAAATCCTACCCATGGGGGGCTTTCCTTGCCCTTCCCCAGGTCGATGTCTTGATGGAGGCGGCCGCCCACGGCGAGAGCGACCCCATGAAAGGGGTCTCAGAAAACATCATGCTGGGGCAGCTGGCCCCTGCAGGCACCGGCTGCTTCGACCTGCTTTTGGATGCAGAGAAATGCAAATTTGGCATGGAGATCCCCACCAACATCACTGGACTGGGCGTTGGGGGCCGTAAGTCTTGCTTTGCCTCTCTTGGTGGTGGTGGGGTGTCCAGGGGAAGGGCAGCCATGGGTTTTAAGAGCTGGGAATCTTATCATTTGGATGGGGGTAGGGTGGGGGAGATTTTAGCTGCCACTTTCAGCTCCCAGAATTCCCTAGCTATACAGGTGGTCCTCTTATTTACAACCAGAATTTCCATGGTTAAGTGAATTACCCCAAATTTTGCAATCTTTTTTTTTTTGCCACCGCTGTTAAACAAATGACTGCTGCTGTTAAGTGAATCAAATGGCTTCCATTAATGTTGGAAGCTGGCTGGGAAGGTCGCAGGTGGCAATCCCATGAATCCATGCTGGTTGCCAGGCACCCGTTTTGACCATGTGGCTGTCGGGGGATGCTGCAGCAGTCATAAATGTGAGGGCAAGTCATAAATCACTTTTTTTCAGCCCCTTGAATGGTTGCAAGTCATGCCAGGGGGTGCATCTTTGGCATCCAGCTTTAATGCTTTGTTGGAGCTGCTGGTCCTGCCCACTCTCCTCTTTCTTCCCTTACAGCTACGGGCATGTTCTTTGGCTCTGCACCCAGCCCCATGGGTGGGGTGTCCCCTGCCACAACCCCATGGAACCAAGGTGCCACACCAGCCTACGGCGCCTGGTCGCCAAGTGTGGGTAAGTATCGGGCCTCCAGCAGAGAAGATGCTCCTTCCTGTTTTAGGAATAGATAAGTTTAAGATAAATGATGAGAAGATGTAATTTAAGATCTTAAATCTTACCTTCAACTTTAAATCTTAAGGTTTAAGATTAATATTTAAGAGATAAGAGATAAGATTTAAGGGATAGATAAGATTTAAGAGAGGAGATTAAAGATACGATTAAAGATAAGCTTAGCTTTTATTGTCATTTTTTCCTCTGGGCACAGTGGCACGCATTAAAAACGAAATTCTGCTGCCTGCTCTCCCAAGTATACGTGTACATCACACACATATAGATATGCTATATACATGCATCTATATGCCTACACCTTAACTCAAAAATACATATTAATCACTACATATAAATATTAATCAGTGGTTTGTTTGGATGGGCTGATTTTCATCCATCAAAGCAATTAAGGCCACCATCAATGGATCTTCAGGCCGGGAGAACAGATCCCAACACCTTTTTTAAAGAAAAATATGATGGAAATAGGCCTCACAGGATCCCTGGGGCATCACGGAAAAAAATTATCTGATTTCTGTAGGTCCGTTTGGAATAAAAACTAGTTTGGTGAACTTGGCATGTTGATTTGTTCCCCTTTTAAAAAATCTTGGCTTCCTCATCGGAGAATTCCATTGTGGGTGTTGAAGTTTGAGAGCACTTAATCTAGAGTGCACTTCAAATATGCAGCCTCCCCTACTCCCCCCGCCTCTTCCTCCCCGTGGGTGGGTCCTAGGGGGCTTCCTGGCTGCCAACATCAGCATTATAGGATGCTCAGAGCAAGGGGAGAAGAAGAATGTAGGCAGTTTTCATTACATTTGTTAATTGCTCTCTGGGCAAAAGTGCCCTCTGCTCACAGCCCTGCCGGTGAGGAAGGGGAAGAGAGAAAGAAAAGGAAGAAGGGAAGAGGGAGGAGGGAGAAAGAGATAGGAAGGAAGGAAGAGGGAGGGAGGGATAAAAGGAAGGAAGGAGAAATGAGAGGGAAGGGAGGGGCTGGTTTCTTTCAACTGCACCTCTTCCTCCTCTTTGCAGGGAGCGGAATGACTCCCGGGGCTGCCAGTTTCTCCCCCAGTGCAGCTTCCGATGCCAGCGGTTACAGCCCTGGGTATTCCCCTGCCTGGTCGCCTACCCCAGGCTCCCCCGGCTCTCCGGGACCTTCCAGCCCTTACATTCCATCTCCAGGTATGTGGCTATCCCAGTCCCGCTGCCCCTCCTGATGCCATCCTCAAAGGGTGGAGTCCTGGGTTAATGTCGCTTTCCTTTTGCTTTTCCAGGGGGCGCTATGTCTCCCAGCTACTCCCCAACCTCTCCCGCCTACGAGCCACGCTCTCCAGGGGTGTACACCCCACAAAGCCCCAGCTACAGCCCCACCTCCCCTTCCTACAGCCCCACCTCTCCATCATACTCTCCCACCAGCCCTAATTACAGCCCTACCAGCCCCAGTTACAGTCCCACCTCCCCAAGTTACTCTCCAACGTCGCCCAGCTACAGCCCGACATCACCCAGCTACAGCCCAACCAGTCCCAGTTACAGCCCGACGTCACCTAGTTATTCTCCAACCAGCCCTAGCTACAGCCCAACCAGTCCTAGCTATAGCCCAACATCGCCCAGCTACAGCCCAACCAGTCCCAGCTATAGCCCAACATCACCTAGTTATTCTCCAACCAGCCCTAGCTACAGCCCAACATCACCCAGCTACAGCCCAACTTCTCCCAGCTACAGCCCAACCTCTCCTAGCTACAGCCCGACCAGCCCTAATTATAGCCCGACATCTCCAAACTACACCCCGACTTCTCCCAGCTACAGCCCGACTTCTCCCAGCTACAGCCCGACGTCTCCAAACTACACCCCGACGTCTCCAAACTACAGCCCAACTTCTCCCAGTTACTCCCCAACCAGCCCTTCCTACAGCCCCACCTCGCCCAGCTACTCCCCATCCAGCCCCCGCTACACTCCGCAGTCCCCAACCTACACCCCCTCGTCGCCCAGCTACAGCCCCAGCTCGCCCAGCTATAGTCCGACCAGCCCCAAGTACACCCCGACCAGCCCGTCCTACAGCCCCAGCTCTCCAGAATACACCCCGACCAGCCCGAAGTACAGCCCGACCAGCCCGAAGTACAGCCCAACTTCGCCCACCTACAGCCCGACCACACCGAAGTACAGCCCGACCAGCCCCACCTACTCGCCCACGTCGCCTGTCTACACCCCAACCTCCCCCAAGTACAGCCCAACCTCACCCACCTACTCGCCCACCTCCCCCAAGTACAGCCCAACCTCGCCCACCTACTCGCCCACCTCTCCCAAAGGCTCCACCTACTCCCCAACCTCTCCTGGCTACAGCCCCACGTCACCCACCTACAGCCTCACCAGCCCGGCCATCAGTCCAGATGACAGCGATGAAGAGAACTGAAGGGGCTCCTGTCCGGCTGGAGAGGAGTTGCAGCGCGATGGCGGGGTGACGGTGATTTGTTGAAAAGTTTGGACATTTGGGGGAGGGGCAGGTGGTGGGGCAGACATTCAAGAGTCCTGGGTGGAGTGGGGGCCAGCTGACCTGCCCAGTTGCCAAAGGAAAACCAAGATTTTTTTTAAATAGAGGTGAACATGGGGGTAGGGGGGAAACAATCAGAGGTCCTGCTTTGGAGAAGGTCTCGATTCTTCCTTCCGATTGTTCTTTTCCGACTGTTTCTACTTTTCAGGAAAAAAAAACAAAACCATCCAAGCTTGTAAAACGATTGCATAGATTTCCTAATAAACCCGCCAAGTCTGTATCTGTTTGCGGGTGGGTGCCTGTTACCCCGATTTCTGCTGTACCTCCCATGGACTGGATCTCTGTATAGTAGGTTTCTCTGTTGTATTCGGTTGGGGTGATTTATTTATGTTGAAAAACGGAGTTTTCTTGACTGGGATTGGGGTGGGGGTGGGTGTCTGAGCACCCCAAAACTCTCAAGGTGACCTTATTTTTAACTCTGACTTTTTTGGGGGAGGAGCAGGGGGAGTAAGCCTGGTTTTAGCTGGCTTTTCTTTTGAGTCCTGCATAGCATGTTTAAAAAAAAACCAAGATTTGTATTCTCCTGGTTCTGCTTCTTTCCCACTAGCGGGTGGGTGGGGATCTGGGGGACGGTCAGAGTATGGGGGGGGGAGAGCAGGGCTTGGAGGCCTTTGTTGCAGCCACCAGGACAATAAGTCCTCACCTTTCCCCAGCAATGGAGGGAGGAAGGAAGGCGAAACCAACGCCGTCAGCAGGACCATTTGTTTTGTTAAGCATTTTTGAGATTCCATTGTTGTTTGCTTTTTTTTTTTTTTTTTTTCCCTCTGCAAAATTGATAACTTTCTGGACAAAATAAATAAATAAATAAATAAAAAATAAAAACTTTAAAATTAACAGTTGATTTTGTGAAATTTGAAATTGTGCCAATGGGGATAGGGAGGGTGGGCTTCTCTTTCAGAATGCAAGAGACAGCTTGCTTACTGCCCGTTCGAAATTACGACTGACTTCAAAGAAGGGGGCTTAACCCAGACCTGAAGTTCTGGCTTTTTTTGGTGGGGGTCCCTGCGGTCATGTGACACACACATACCCTTCACCTTCAGGCATTGGGTGAGGGTCGCATTTACTGTTTGCTGTGTCTTGCTGACCACATTTTGCAATAATTTTGCCGAAAAGTAGCAAAACTTCCATTTTCCAGCAAAACTACATCCACAGTGAACTGCTGGTTCACTTAATGACCACGGCGTTCGGTTAACCACCTCAAAAGGATGGGGGGGGGGAACCAGGTTGGTTGTATGGTTGACCTGTTTTACAACTGTAACAGGCTGGCTCCAATACAGTCAGAACTGCTGGACCACCTGTCAACTCATTGCAAGCTTTCGCGACGTCTGGGGATCTCAGGGTTGCAAGAGTTGGGGGTGGGGGGACAAGAATTCCCCAGGGTGGTCCTTGTGTGACAGATTGTGTTGTCTCAGGGGGGGACACAGTGTCCACGCTTGTAGTCAGGAAATTTGTGAATCCTGGGAATTGAAGTTCAAACATCTTAAAGCAGGTGGGAAGCAATGGTCCTTTTACGACTCCTGGACTTCAACTCCCACAATTCCCGACCCAGCATGGGGAATGAGGCTAGCTTAGGAATTCTGTGAGTTGAAGTCAAGTCCTACCCCATCTTAAAAATTGCTGTGGGTGCCATTTTCATTTCCCTTTCTGTTCAGCTTTCATTATTTTTGCATCCTTTGTGGTCAGTTGCACTTCCTGGGGTCATTCCCAGCGTCGTAACATTGAGGCTGTTAAGCCCACTGGGCTCATTAAGTCATCTGACTGTCCTGGGTGCAAACCAGGGTGCCTTGAACAACAGCACTGGAAAATTTATTCAGTAGGACGGTCATTAAGCGAGGCATCACATTGCCTGATTTTACAACCTGTTTTGCCACAGTCGTTAAGCGAGGCATCATGCAACTGCCACTTTCTCCATTGACTTTGCTCATTGAGAAATGGCTGGGTTGCAAGTAGTGACCATGTAATCCCAGGATACTGCAACCATCATCCTTAACCTATGGTTGGTAGGCACCCAAATTCAACTACAGGAAAGCTACAACGGTCATAAGCAGAGGACCTGTCCTAAGTCACATTTTCCAGTGTCATTGTAACTGAACTTGCTGAGCGAATAGCGGTAAGTTTAAGGACTTCCTGTATTTTTAAGGTTCACGGTGCCCCAACAGGCAAAGAAAAAGGAAGTCCCACCCTAACCCCGCCCCTTCCCCCAACATGCTCGCTGGGGGATTCTGGGGGTTGAAGTCCACCCATCTTCAAGTTGTTGGAAATCCGGTACAGGAGATTTTTGGGTCTCTGCACTGCGAACCAAATGGTTTGTCTACCACAACAGAGAAGCAACTTTTGCAAGGGCTTGGATCAAACTTCCAGAGGCAGGAGCAGTTCACCCCACGCCCCCCAAGGGCGTGCCTCCCGTTACAGTCTCACTGTAACGGCACTGTTGTAATTTGAACGGTCATTAAAATGATTAATGTGAGGAAGATATTTCTCTCTCTGGGCACAATGAGAATATATCTGCCGAACAAAAAACACACTGGCAACAGGAAGGGCATCTGGCCAGTAAAACACACTGCTAGCTCCAATCACTTGCCGAGACTGCACCCCGTAATGATTACAGGGTCATTAAAAGGAGATGATGATGATGATGATTTTTTTGTACCTTTCCATAGTGGGGTCCTTCCCATTTCCCTCTTCAGCAAAATCCTGCAGTACGACCCTGATGTAGAGAAGTACTACACAAAATAAATATATATGTGTGTGTGTGTTAGTTTTCAGGGGTACTTACGTGTGTGCTGTTCAGCTTCCTTCGGGTATTGTGGTGCTTTTAAAGTTGTAGCCACGTTTCAGCAGAATCTCATCTGCCATCCTCAGGCTTCTGTATGGAGTTTGTATGTGGGTCAGGCTCTCACAGCCGTTGGTTTTAAATTTGGGGCTAGCCTATTGTTGTGCCAGGATGTTTTTTTTCTACATCCTGATTGGTTGGGAGTCTTGGTCTGTGTTTATTGGACTTGGAGTTTGTATATATATATATATATAAATTATCCCTCTTCCAAAGAAGGCTGCACACTTTCGCCCCAACCTCTTGCACAAGTTTGTTTTTTTGCTTGCTTGAATTCAACAGGGGGCGTCTCTTGCGCTGCCCGGGGGGGGGGGGGGGG
>BHFT01001673.1:46227-48727 GCA_004320025.1 Laticauda laticaudata
GGGGGGGGGGGGGGGGGGAGAATGTAGCATCTGACGAATTGGGGCGGCGGGGGCGGCAAAAAACGCCCCTTGCATAGAAATATTGGGGGCGGGCAGGGGTGTTACCTTGAGCAAAGAAAAAAGAATTGCCAAAAAGAAAACGAAACTGCGTTGGCCGGGAATCGAACCCGGGTCAACTGCTTGGAAGGCAGCTATGCTCACCACTATACCACCAACGCCGCTTGGAAGAGGAGCGAGCCAAAAGGTCCACATAACAGGCGATTTTGCACGCTTCGACTCACGTAATTAACAAAAGCGAGGGGAGAGGGGAGGACTTATTGACCCGTGGAGACCGTCACACGATCCTTCCCCTTCCGTGTCCGGCCCAACAAAAGCCACGGGGAAGGAAAACCATTGTTGGCAGCGGTGGGATTCGAACCCACGCCCCCGGAGGGACTGGAGCCTAAATCCAGCGCCTTAGACCGCTCGGCCACGCTACCTCCATTGGGGGCCAATGGGAAGCGAGGCACAGACATTTTTAAGGTTGGGGATAGGTTGGGGAGGGGGAGAAAGTCAAATGCAGGTGGGGAAGGGGGGAAGGAGGTTGGGGGACCCCCCCCCATGGGCCTGGGTCTCGTTCCAGACGTGCTGCAGGGAGGGAGGGTTCAATGGGCGGGGCTCAGCCCTCCAATTAAGGGGGTCGAGGTTGGCCCCCTAAGCATGGGGAGAGGCGATTGCAAGTGGGGAGGGGGCGAGGACCCTTCTCCCCAGCGAAGCACCAACCCAGTTCCCTCCCGGTTTCCCGGAGCGCAGCCTGCATGCCGGCTGGGAACGATGGGGCTTGGAGTCCACCTGTCCGGGATGCAGCCAGGCAAAGGGGGGGGGGACAGCCCTTTTGGAGACCNGGCAAAGGGGGGGGGGACAGCCCTTTTGGAGACCCCCCCTCCCAGCTCCCTCCCGATCCCGGGAATCTCTGCCCAGGACCGGAAGCCTATAGCTGATCCAATCATACGGCTGGGAATGATGGGTCCTAGAGTCCCAGTTCTCCGAAAAAGCCGGCAGGGAAAGTGGGTACAGCTGCTCTCCCCCCGACTCCAAGCCCGGAATCTGAGGATCTCAGTCCAGCGTTGGAGTTTTCCCCGAGAAGCAACCTGGGTGGCTGCTGGGGATGATGGGGCTTGGAGTCCCAACTCCTCCAGGAAGCCCCAGGGCGAATGTGAGCAAATCCCAACTCTCCGGGGTCAGAGATGCCCAGGCAAAGGGGTTGGAAGAGCCCCGGAAACAGGCAGGGCAGGAAGAAGGTAGACTGCGCTTCTCCAGGGAGGCTCTGCGGAGGGTTTTCTCTCTCGCCACCCGGAGTCCCTGGCGCTGGCTACGTTCGGCTTTGGCCTCTCCCCGGCCCCGTAGTTTCCCCGAGCTGGAGCCTTAGAGGCCGGGGATGATGGGGGCTGGAGTCCACTCCCTCCGGCAAGCCTTTGTCCGGACATGAGTGCCCGGTCGGGGGGCGGGGAGGACGGAGTAAGAAGCGGCACCGCGATGCAGAGGTTTAGGTGGCACGTAGATAGACTGCAAGGTAGACTGCGCTTATGCGGGGAGGCTTTGCGGAGGGCTTCCTCTCGCGGCCGGGAATCCCTGGCTGCGGTTGCCCTCGGTCTGCCTCTCCCCCACCCCACGGTTTCCCTCAAGCTGGAGCTTTGATGCGGGCTGGGGATGATGGGGTCTGCAGTCCGACCCCACCGGGAAGCCCCTCTCCGAAGACGAGCCCGTGCCCAGCGCTGCCTGCCCTGCGGGACGGGGCAGGAGGAAACGTCCGACCTCCGGGGACGGGCAGTGCCTGACTGGCTGGAAGGTAGCCTGCCAAGGAAGACTGCTCCCGTTCCGGGAGGCTCTGCTGCTCGTTGGCTCTCCGTCGTCCCACAGTTTCCCCAAACTGTTGCTGGCTGGGGATGATGGGACCTGGAGTTCCACCCCAATGTGGAAGCCTTCGGACACCGGCCGTGCCTAAGCGTCCGGAAAACGACCCCAAAATTTTGGCCAAAGATAAACTGCTCCCGTTCCGGGAGGCTCTGCTGCTCGCTGGCTCTCCCTCGTCCCAGTTTCCCCCCACTGTTGCGGGCTGGGGATGATGGGACCTGGAGTTCCACCCCGCCGGGATGTCTTCGGACATCGGCCGTGCCCCAAGCGAATGCCCGGCCGGCGGCAGGGATCGACCCCAAAACTTTGGCCAAGGTAGACGGCTCCCGTCCCGGGAGGCTCTCTGCTGCTCGTCCCGGCTCTTTCTCCGCCCAGCCCCTCCGGCGGGCGTTGCCTTGCCTGCCCCGCAGTTCCCGGGCTGCGCCTCTTCGAGGCACCGGGCGCTGCTGCTGCTGCTGCTGCTGGCGGCCGGCCGAGCTCGGCTTCCCTTCGGCGGCCTCGCTTCCTCCTCCTCCGGCCCCTCCGGCCACCCCTCCGGCCGCCGCCGCCGCCTCCGCCTCCTCCTCCTCCAGCTCCGGCCGGCTGCAGAGCGACTCGGGTTCCGGGC
>BHFT01001673.1:53727-88062 GCA_004320025.1 Laticauda laticaudata
CCTCCCAGCTGCAATTTTTTTTAAAAATTTTTTAGAAACTTCGCCACCAGCTGAGCACAAAACAATCAGCAAATTCCCTTTTTTTAAAAAAAAAAAAAGATTTTTTTTCCTTTTTTTTTTTTGCAAGGCACACAAACAGCTGGGGAGTTGGGACATCTGTTTTGCTATGTTGCCATAGCAACCTTCGCTCGGGCCTGGAGCCTTCAACCCATCTTGTACATTTCAAATACATTTGAAATGGATTTTCCCATGGATAGAAATAGAAAATTGAATAGAAAATTAGAATAGAACAGAACAGGACACAAAACAACACAACAGAAGAATAGAGTAGAATAGAATAGAATGGAATGGAATGGAACACAACGCAACACAACACAAGAGAAAAGAACAGAACAGAATAGAACAACATGTTGGAAGGGACTTTGAAGATCTTCTAGTCTAGCCTCCTGCTCAAGCAGGAGAACTTATACCACACTCCTCCAGGTGTAAGCCCTGATTGATGGCTAACCGGTTAAGAAACACAGGCAGTCCTCAACTTACAACAATTCGTTTAGTGACTGTTCAAAATTACAATGGCACTGAAAAAAAAAGTGAACATTTTTCACACTTAACGACCGTAGCAGCATCTCCGTGGTCACCGGATCAAAATTCAGATGTTTAGAAACGGACTCATATTTATGACCAATGCAATGTCCCCTTTTGCCACCTTCGGGTGAGCAAGGTCAATGGGGAAGCCCGATTTCACTTAATGACTGTGCTGCCCACTTAACAACCGCAGGGATTCACAAAACGCTGGGGTTACTAACTCAAGGGCCATCATGATTCACTGAACAACGGCAGCAGGAACGGTGGTAAAGTGGGGCAAAAGTGTACTTAATGACCGTCTCGCTTAGGATGGAAACGTTGGACTCAGTTGTGGTTGTAAGTAGAGAACAGAGTCTTGCTAGCATCCAGGTGGGGTCAAAATGTGAATTTTCAGCCACTAGCCCACCTGACATCTTGAAGGACTTGTGGACTTCAACTCCCAGAATTCCTCCTCCTCCAGTCATGTCAGCTTAGGAATTCTGGGAGTTGAAGTCCACAAATCTTAAACTTGTCAAGTTTGAAGACCCCTGCACAAAAAATGGGTTGTTTTTTTCCCCAGTCTTGGCAACTTTCAAGACCTGTGGACTTTAACTCCCAGCATTCCCCAGCCAGCATGAAGAAACATGGTTGGACTCCTTTTTATCCCCATTTTTGATTGGATAATTCTTTCCATAGATGGCAGGAATTGTGGCCGGATGTAATATATCTCCATTTTAAGCCAATGGCTGGCTGAGGAATTCTGGGGGTTGAAGTCCACAAATCTTTAAAGTGGCAGAACACACACACACACACACACACATTGCACAACTGGGAGATGAACAAAATCCACACATTTGGAAGCTGTCAAGGTTGTGTTAGATGCACAATTTTCATCCATCTCAGAAACCATCATGGTTTTCCTGGACACTTCCCATAGTCCTCGTTTTACGGTGACATGCTTAGTGACTATTCAAGTTATGATGGACCTCCCTGGAAGGGGGGGGGAAATCACCCGGTTCCCAAGGCTGCCTCTTCACCCGCTCATGGGATCACATGCTGTACACTTGACAATTGTTCCACATTTACGTTCGTTTGCATGTCACTGCGTTTGTGACGGTTTTTGGCAAAATCAACATTCCCACCCAAAAAATTTTTTGGGCAAACCTGGCCATTGAGCACACCATGGATTCCCTGAACGACCACCATCAAAGAAAGAAAGAAAGAAAGAAAGAAAGAAAGAAAGAAAAAGTTGTCAAATCAGGTTGGTTGCAAGGATAACTCGATTTATGACTGTGATAGGCAAGAAGGCATTCTCGTCGTAACTAGAGGACAACTTTTTTTTTTTTTGGTTAAAAAAATACCCAGATGTGTTTGGTTTGATCCTGGTTCTTTAGCCAAAACCTTCACATGAAAAAGTTGGGTTTCATGTTCACATAATGCCTCTTCCTTCTTCAGAAAGGGCAACGGTGGCAGGGGAGGATGATTTGTGTAGTCTGGGGGCTTGATTTGGGCTTTTCTTTCTGGTCCTCAGAACCTGCTGACAGAGGAACTGGATCCGGTAAGCAAAAATTTTCTTTGGTTAGCCATGCACAAAAATGGAAACTTTGCATGACAGGCGGTCTTCAACTTATGACCATTTTGTTTAGCGACCGTTTAAAGTGACAGCAGCCCTTAAAAAAAGAGACTTTTTGGGCCGCTTATTTCAGACTTACGACCTTTATGACATCCCCCCTCCCCACGATCATGTGATGAAAATTCAGACACTTGGCAGTCGGCTCACAGTTATGACGATTGCAGTGTCTCATCTTCATGATGGTTCAAATAGCCCGATGGGGAGTATCAAGTGATCCCCTTTTTGTGACCTTCTGGCCAGGGGGAAGTTGGATTCGTTTAATGGCCACACAACTCACTTAACCACCGCCATGATTCACTTCATGACAGTGGCACGAGGCAGTCGTAAAATGGAGCAAAATTAGCTGAACAAATGTTTCACTTCATGATGGGTATTTTGGACTCAAAATTTATGACAGGGTCCCCTTTTACAACTTTTTGACCGACAAAGCCAATGGGGGAAGCTGGATTCACTTAACAGCTATGGAACTCACTTAACAACCGCAGTAACTATCTCACGACGGCAGCAAGAAAAGTCGTAAAACGGGACAAAACTCAACTAATGTCTCACTTAGCAGCAGGTCCTAAAAGGGGTGGGGGCAAACTCTCTTTCTCGCTTAGCAATGGAAACATCGCTCTCGATTGTGGTCATAAATTGAGGACTGTCTATATCACACCAAAAGCAAAAAACGCTTTTTGTGGTTTCGTTGTTGTCACTCCACTCTGTGGTTTCGTTGCCAAAAAGCTTTTGCACAAGCAGACAGGTTTAAAACTCTGGGTTGCCCTTTATCAGAAATGATACTTGGGTGGGGGGTTGGACTAGATGACCTACAAGGTCCCTTCCAACTCTGTTTAATCTAATCTAATCTAATCTAATCTAATCATCTAATCTAATTAATCATCCCCCACCCATCCCAAAATTAGGGGGGGGGAATTATAAAGCCTACCCTTGGGGAAATAAGCAGGCCTTAACCCTGGTCTTGAACAAGCCAGGATGAAACCAGCATGGGGAGATAAAATATTCAAAGGGCCTTCTATCCATCTAAGCTAAGGCTACCATTTATTGCCACCAAACAATAAAATACAAATTAATTCATAAATTATTTTTATTGAATACTTTTATTATTATTTAGTAAAAAAATTAATTAATAAATAAATTAATAAATGAATCAGAATAATGAAGTTTTCCTAGAGTGGTGCAGTAGTCTAGAGGTGGAACTCTTGCCTCACAATCAGGAGGCTGTGAGTTCGATTCTAGGGAGAGGCAGCTATTTCTCTCTCTGGGCACAATGAGAATATATCTGCCAAACAAAACTCCGTACTGGCAACAGGAAGGGCATCCAGCCAGTAAAACACTCAATGCTCCATTCAGTTGGCCAGACTCTGCCCTGCAAGGGATTACAGGGTAATTAAAAGAAGATGATGAATAAGATTTTCCCCGTTTCGCCCTCCCCCCACCTCGCAAGCTGTTGGTATTCTTGGGATAGACTGTCTCTGAGCATGGAGGTTCCATTAGTCTAGCCATGAGTAAATGCCGCCCGTTTTCCTAAATCTGTAAAATCTTGTTCAGAAGGTCCCTTAGACTTAATTTATTTCTTTATTTTTTATTTTTTGGTGGGAGGAGGAGAGAAGACATTAAATTTTTGTAAATGATTTTAAGAGATTTAAGCAGGAAACGCGCAACCATTTTCGTTGTAGTTGTGGTTTTCGTTGTGGGAAAGGACAAATTGAGGGAGAATTAAGCCGGCCTGAGGAAGGATCAGCCAATTCCTTTCTGGATTATATGGGCTGACAAAGCTATTTATCTTCTATAGGACAGAAACAGGAAAACAGAGTTGGAAGGGACCTTAGAGATCTTCTAGCCCAAACCCCTGCCTAAGCAGGAAACCCTATACAATCCAAGGATTGTCCAATCTCCTCTTAATAACCTCCAAAGTCGAAGCACCATGGAGTGAGCCTTTTCCTTGGAGCAACGCGGCTTGGCTCGCTGCGTCCCATCTTTTGGTGATCTGTGGGCTTTGTAGTGGCTGCAAAGGTGCTTTTGCCAATATTTGGGGTCGGAATAGGCTAAAACTTGTGCACTTTCCCCCCAAATTATGCCAATTTTTGCCCAAACTTTGGGTCACCTGCAGTTACCTCTCTTGTCCTCCAGGTGGTGCTCTCCTCCAGCTGGGACAATCAAGGCAAGTTCCTGCACCATTTTGCCCAGGAGGGGGCGCTGCGGCACCGAAGGCAAGGTGAGTGGCTCCTTCTTAAGGAGGGACAGAACAGTAGTCCTTGACTTAACGACTATTATTCGTTTAGCAACTGTGCAACATTAGGGAGCACTGGAAAAATGGACTTACGGCTGGTTTTCGCACTTATGACCATTGCAGTATCATGTGATCGCCCGTTGTGGCCTTCCCAGCCGGCTCCCAACAAGCAGAAACAATTGGGGAGCTGGATTCACTTAACGACCATGCAATTCACTTAACAATGGAAGTGATTTGCACAACAACCATGGCCAAAGTTGCAAAACTGAGCACGATTCGCTTCACGACTGTTTTGCTTAGTGATGAAACTTGTCTCCCATTGTGGTCGTAAGTCAAGGACGGCCTCCATAAATCAGTAATGGGGGGGGGGAGATGGAGAGCAATTGCTTTCTCTCGGTCCTTGACTTAATGACTAAAATTGAGCCCAAAATTTCCATGGCTAAAGCAAGACCTTTGTCAAAGGATGTTTTGTCCCGTTTTACAGCCACCGTTGTTAAGCGAACCACGAAAGTCATGAACTGAATCTGCCTTCCCCTTGGATTTGGTTCATCGGTGGTTGCAAAAGGGGATCTTGTGATTCCCCCCATCATAAATACAAGTCAGTGGCCAAGCATTTGAATTTTGATCACATGACCATGGGGAGGCCCCAACTGTCGTCAAGTGTGAACAGTCACTAAACAAACCGTTGTAAGTCAAGGACTGCCTGGATTCTGAGGGACAGGAAAATGGACGGTGGCTGCTCTTGTCTTATTTTCTGAGGTCACCCACCCACCCACCCAAATAACCCCCTTCCCTTTTTTTCCTTTCAGCTGAGAAAGGGAAGCGACTGCGGCCATGCCGGACAGGAACCATCTGCGCCGCTCACTATGAAGGTGAGGGAGGGTCTCCCTTGGTCCTCATCCCCACCCACCCACCACCCCCGCCCCAGAGGAGAGATGCCAGGGCTGTTTGGGGGGAGGGAGGGGGCTTCCGAGTATTTGAAGCCTCCATACTGGANCCCCCGCCCCAGAGGAGAGATGCCAGGGCTGTTTGGGGGGAGGGAGGGGGCTTCCGAGTATTTGAAGCCTCCATACTGGACATCCATCCGTCAAATTGAT
Source organism: Laticauda laticaudata (assembly GCA_004320025.1). Lineage (NCBI taxonomy): Eukaryota > Metazoa > Chordata > Lepidosauria > Squamata > Elapidae > Laticauda > Laticauda laticaudata. Next base: position 59,252 of record BHFT01001673.1, read on the forward strand.
TCTTTCTTTCTTTCTTTCCCTCCTTTTTTCTTTCTTTCTTCCTTCCTTTCTTTCTTTCCTTTCTTTTTTTTCTCTCTTTCTCTCTCTCTCTTTCTCCATCCCCTTCTTTCTTTCTCTCCTTCTCATCTCTCCCCTATTCTTCACTTCTTCCTTTCTTTTCTTTTCTTCCTCCCCCCTTCCTGTCTCTTTCCTTCCTTGCTCCCTCCTCTCCTTCCTCACTTTTCCTTCCTTCTTTCTTCTTTTTTCCTCCCTTCTTTCCTCCTCCCTTCCTTTCTCCCCCCTTCCTGTCACCTTCCTTCCTTCCTTCCTTCCTTCCTCTTTTCCTTCCTTTCTTCCTCCCTCCCAACCTCCTCTCCTTCATCCTTCCTGTCCTCACTTTTCCTCCCTTCCTTTCCTCCCTCCACGCTCTCTCGCCCTTCCTTCCTTCCTTCCTTCCTTCCTTCCTTCCTTCCTTCCTTCCTTCCTTCCTTCTCCCTTTCTCTTTCTCTCTCTCTTTCAGTCCAAGCCACCGTAGGACGAGCTGGGATGCAGGCAGGTAACACTTCTAGGGGTCTGGGGGTGGGGGGAAAGCTTTTGGAAGGCAGGTGGGACACGTTGGCTGCCCCTCCCCCGGCTGGCCTCAGCCGCCTCTCCCCCATCCTCCTTGCACCAGCCCAGCCAGCTCCATCCCAAAGTGGGCGACATTGTGGTGGCACATTGGAAGTGCACCTGGGCAGTTGTGTTGGGTGGCTTTCCCTACCTTGTGCAGTGGGTGGGGGAGGGGCGAGGCCTCCCCACAGCCCCTCCCCTCCCATGTTCATTCCCCTTCCCTTCGCCTGTCTCCCCTCGCCCTCCAGATGCCAACGGGACCATCCGCGGATGGGCAGAAGCGAAGCTCAACGCCACCAACCCCTTGCGCTACGACAACAGCCGCGGCGAGTTCACAGTGATCAAAAGGGGCCTGTATTACCTTTATTGCCAGGTGAGCTCAAAACCCAGGGGGCTTGTGGGTAGGAAGAGCAAAGCATTCTGGGAGTCTGATTGCTTTGGGGAGGAGGGAGGGTTGCCAGGATTGGAAGGAGTTGGGGGGGTTCACGAGGACCCCCGATTGATTCTTGGGGGGGGGCATTTCAAGGTTAGCTAATTCCGTGTTGTGGATTTCAACTCCCAGAATTCCTTGCGATTCCTAAAGAAAATGGCCATGATGTCATACATAGTATTCAGTTGGTTCTTTGTCTTTAATTGCAAGGAATTCTGGGAGTTGAAGTCCACCTGTTGCATGTGGGACAGAGGTGGCATGCAGAGTCCTCTCAGTGCGCATGCACACCATTGCCTGCTGATCTGGCATGCACATGAGTGCTGGGGCAGCTGATCTTCGTGGGCGCTGGAGTCAAAAAACCAAGCCATTTTCAGACCTTTTTCAGGCCGTTTTTCGGACTGTTTTGGCCCGAAACAGTCTGTAAAATGGCTTGAAAACAACCTGGGAAACAGTCTGAAAAATGACTTAGAAATGGTCCAGAAATCAGCCTGAAAATCGCCCAAAACCCAGAGTGTTTTGGGCCTTTTTCAGGCCTTTTTTTCAGGTGATTCTTGGCCTGAAAACAGTCCGTAAAATGGCCTGAAAAACTGCCTGAAAAACCTCCTGCAAATGGTTTGAAAAACAGCCTGAAACGGCCTGGAAATTGGCCCAAAAATCGGCCAAAATCAGGCTGTTAACAGGGCTTTGGGGGGGGGGGGGGGNGGGGGGGGGGGGGGGGCGAAAATGGCTCAGAAAATGGCCAAAAATACCCTGGAAATGGCCTGAAAAATAGCCTGAAAATGGCCTGGAAAATGGGCCCAAAAACGTCCCAAAAAGAAGCATGCGCATGCATGTGTGTTCTGGTTTGGGCGCTCAGCGCCGAAAAGGTTCACCATCACTGCTTATATGATATGGGAGCTCTTCTGTCAATGGCTGGAGAACAAAAATGGAAATTAGAAATCTATCTATATAAAACCGAAATGCCCCTCACGCATCATCACAAAATCTCCAAAACCATCAAGCCTACAAATTTGAAATTTGGCACATATGTTCCTCTTGGCTTGTAGGGGCTCCCTAAGAAAGGATTTTTCCAAATGACTCTCAGAGCATTTAGAGCATTTCCTCTATTATTATTTTTATTTTATCATTATTAATGTGAGGTGGAAGCAGATAAGAAAACCACCAAAAGATTCGTTGATCCAAGGAAAACAAGGTTTTATTCACGTGTCTGGATCAGGAAAACATCAGCGCTTTTATCACGTGTCTGCAGAGACGGGGTCCCCTCAGGCATTGAAGGCGAAACACAGGCGAAAATTCAGCAGCATTTTTTATCCCCTCGTACGGAGGCCTTTGGCTCACATTCTTTCTGTTTCGAAATTTGTCACATATATTTCGAATGTTCTACTAGCTCTCTTATCTAGCAAAAGTAGTATATGCGGTTATGACATCGCAGCACTCTTATTACAGTTCCCCCATTGTTCTGAGCCTCTAATATTGTTTTTTCTCTTGTGCACAAACTGGAACACTTTCTATTTAGGCAGATACTTTACTGAGTCTTTGAGACACACTTCCTATCAAATTCAATGTGCCAGCACTATGGCTTCGGTTCTGCTCACAAGATGCCCCCTTTTTCTCTTCCACTCTTGTCTCAAAGTCAAAGAGCCAGGATCCCTGCTTCTTTCAGGGTGATTCTCTCTATGACACATTTAGAGGTTTCTGCTTCCTGCTTTCTTTCTCAAATCTTGACCCAAGGATTTCCCTAGTCTTCCCAGCACGTTGTTATTGGCCACAGGGAGACACTGAAGACACACAACCACAAACAATACCACAGCACTATATAAAATCAATATATTATCACCGGTATCAGATACACCGAGTGTCATGTGCCACTCCAGTCTAAATGGTGGCATTCTCCCTTATGCAATTTCCCACACAATACCCACTCCTAAGTATTTTCCATAGCAGGTAGGTTCTGTGTGTGATGTTCGGGTCCAATGATATTTCTTTCAAAATATACACATCTGATACTGATCTTGATTAAAATAATCAATTTGTAGATAACTCTTGGTATAGCTTATGCTTACTGCAGGGATGATGCGCATATCAAAAAGTCTTGCATTACATTTCCCAATCTCCTAAATGGAGCCTCCTCTTTTCATTTCTCCTTAAAACAGCACAGTACGCCGTTCCCTTAAATGGAACAAAAATGCGCCTTATCCTGGTATATTTCGTTCGACACCATATTTTCTGTCCCGTGCCCCTGTTGGTTAGTTTCTGTTCTGCTGATTGATCAATGGAATTGGTGTAGGATTATACCAAAAATTCAAAAGAATTTTTGTTCTTCCTGGCATGTGCATGCATAACCAGCAATTGCTGATGTATCAACGGGGAAATGATGAGAACTTCTTCAGATTCCTTTAATGAACACATTGTCATCCTACAAGTCCGTTTCAAGTCACCTGCAGCGTCCAACATATTAGTGACTTCTTTGATGTATTAGTGTAAACATATAGTTGCCAACAAATAGTCCTCTTCCAGAGTTCAGCCGACATCTCCATGGTGGTTGCTGTCTGGCTATTTCTTCAAGGTTACCTTAACGGCTGACCGCCACGTTGGGATTGCCTTTCCAAGTTTCTCTGGTTCCGGTGCTTTCTTGACTTCTGCTGTAATGCGTTCCAGCCTCCTTCCCGAGTCCGGACTGCAGTTCAGTTGTCAGCTAGCCACCTGGTACGGGACCTTCCCAGCTTAGTTTGCAGTTTTTCACTCCTCCAAGTCCTTTATCAGGACCCAGTCTCCAGCCTCGGTGGTTGGCTGCCAGCCAAAGGTTGTCGTGCGCCAACAGTCCCTGTTTGTAAGAGAAAGCAAAACACCTAGACAGTGCCAGCAAATATTTCCGAAAGGGGAACAAGTCCCTGAACTATGGTATGGGATTGGCCTAGTTTGGCCAAATAGGGGTCGTCCCCTTCAGCATTTCAAAAGTAGAAACCCTGTGTCTTTCCTTGGACAAGTTCTGATCCTGAGCAGAGCTAAGGAAAGATTCTTTGGTCCATGGCAAGCCATTTTTCAAGTTTTGTAGTTTGCGTCAAGTGTTTCCTTCCAGTTCCCGTTGCTTTTTCAATTTTCCACTGATTCAGGATGCCCCATGCGTGTGTAATTCCCATTATCACCCCACCACCTCCATTACCTTTGCAGAACCCTTTGGTGAAATGAGTTCCTCTGTTCTGAATCTATTGCTTCCATCATTCCATATTCGTGGGATAATCTGTCTGTAACGATCTTGGTACTGTGGAGCTGTGGCTCTTCTAGTGGGATAAGCCTCTACCCACCCCGTTAGTTGATCTTTGGATCACAAGCAGGCATTTCGCAACCCCCCTTTTCTGGCAACTCAGTGGAAAATCAATTTTTGCTCTCTGAAAAGGCCAACCACTTAAGGGTCGCCCTCCCATCTCTTTCTTGCGTGCCGCTTTTTATTACTTTCAACAAATCAGACATTTCCAGCAGATGCCTTCAATGAGCTACTGTCACATCCTTCAGACTCCAATAGTGGGTTTAACGGACCATGACCAAGGCCTCCGTTCCCCAATGTCCTCCTTCATGAACTCTCCAATATTTCCCCTTCATGACAATGGGTGACACCACCTTGACTCCCTCTGACGTCTTCCATCCCTCTCAACCTATCGTCATGAGATCCACTTGCAATAGACAAATCATGGTTCTCCGGTTCCCATGCTGCCTTTCTCCCCTCAAGAATTTAGCTGGATAGATTCCTTGTCTGTTCTATCACCACATCAGGACTGTTCTCAAATGGTTTCATTACTTCAATTCTCCCTTCGGTCATCCAAGTGGTAGCCAGCTGGCTCAAGCACTGAGTTAACTTTTTGCTCTCCAACCACCAATCGCCTGGTTGGCTGCCACAGCCTGAACCAAACTGGCATCCTTTCACAACCGGCTTCCAACCCTCACTTAGGAAGCTAAACGGCTGAGGTACTGCCCCCCCCCCTCTTTTGGGCAAGGACTCCAAAAACTGCTGTCTCCCTGAGCCACCACCACATACAAATGAAACGGTAATTTCAGGTTTGGCAGGTAAAAACCGAGCGGTTGACAAAAGCCTTCTTCAGCTTTCCCACCTTTCATTATCTCCCCTTCCTCCATTCTGTGTGCTCTCCCTTTCCAGGCAGCTTCTATACAAAAATTGTGTCAACACTTGTGAAATTGGTCTACCCAGATTCTATAATACCCCAATAATCCCAACGCTTCGCCACCTCTGGTCTGTTCCTTGGGAGGAGCAAGCTCATGATCCCCTTCACCCTTTCAGGGTCCAAGGACCTCACCCCCTGCTGAATGTAATGTCCAATATTTTACCTTTTTTATTTTCCTACTAACCCCTTCACCTCCTGCCCACACATCTGATGATATTCTTCTCCTCATCTTCCGTTGTTAACATACACATGCAAACTTCCCTTCCTTCGTCCCACCAATTCTATTCAAAAACATCCAACGAGTCTCTTCCTCGCAAGTTCACCCCTGGAATCCGGAATATATAAATTATTTCGCGTTTCCAGAAACCACATCATTCAATTCCAATCTCACCTCTTCCAAAATTTGGACCTCTTGGGATTTCCCACTCACCCCAACATCTTTAAAGTCTCTTTGACTGCATGCTCCCTTTACGCATCACATACAGATTGTCCGGCTTGCGCGGTGTCGATCAGGAACAGCCGTTCCTGATGGTCGGAACCCACTAACACATTTACCAGTGGCCTCCCCGCGGGTCCCTCTTGGGGATTCCGGAACTTCCCTAATCGTTTAGGGCAATAGCTTCGTTCCTCTGGGGTTTTGGGACATTCTACGCGCAAAATGTCCCTCTTTTCTCGATTCTGAAGCAATTACTACTCCTGGACGGGGCCGTTGTATTCGACCCGGCCTCGATTGCCCCCTGGACCTCCTTCAACCTAACCGGGGTCTCCACTCCCTGCTGGGAGATCTTTCATCTCTCCACCTTGGCCATTCTCTTGGCTGCCGTTTGCACAGCAGCTACCATCATCGGAGACTTCTTGTTTGGATTTTAAACTGAGTCTCGGTTTACAAAATTGTTGGGCTGCTCTCATTCAAATCTGTCATGCCCAAATCAGGGTCCATCCCTCTGTCTTCTGGATCTTTTTCTGATATCTGGCCATGCTTTGGTGACGAATTGCATCTTCGGAGGTCTCAGAGGGCAGGGGTTTACTGGCTCCACTACGGAGTACTTGGGTTAACCCTTCACGGAGCCGAGCCACAGAAATCCCCGGGGGACTCATCCTTTCCTTGTGTTATTTCAAATGCTTTGTTCAATTTTTCCTTGAGGGATGGCCAATTTAATCTTCAATGATCATGGCGTTCATAATCTCTCATGCTGCTCCCTCATTGGGCATCATCATTTGATGTTTCCCAATTTGGATCTGGCTATGGGGAACTTTGTGTCTGCAGCCACGTACCCTTTGCCCTGCATGTCTCCTAATCCCAGGCAGCCATTGCTGCCCTCCTAATGAGGTTCCTCTCTTCGGGGGTTGAAAAGGTGTCCAAGAATACACATCAGTTCTTGGTATGTGTATTTCATGGGCCCAGAAAACCAATTCCACGTTTCCGCGCCACTTCATAGCATTCTCATGGAGTTCCGAAGGGTCTTTTTTCAGATCCCGAACTCACAGATTTTTAGGGGACAGCCACGAAAACGGTGACTGGGATTTCCATGTTGCATTTCATGCCATTTGGGACTTCTCTGACTGGAAGCCGATACGGGATTGGGACCGACCTTCCTCCTAGAGGCAAATTCTCTAAGTCCTTGTTTAATTGAGCCAGTTCCCTTCTGATCCTGGATATGCAAGGTGGAGGTGGAGCCTGGGGCAACTGGACCAGCAGGGGGCTGGGTGGTACCAGGACTGCCGGAGCGATGCCGGTGGACTCCCCATCCAGTCCTTCAGTTTCACTTTTCTTCCACCTTTGCTGACAAAACTGTCCTCCTTCTGTTTCTGGTGAACTGGACCTTCAGATGTGAGGCATGATACCATACCTTCCACATAGGGTATTTGCTCCTTCATTTCCGGTCTGTTTCACTATATCTCTTTCATTGAGTTATTCCAGTGCACTGCTGGTATTCCCTTGGGATCCCAGTGGTAAGGAAAACTCCAGGTTCTACTTAGGGATACTTCGGCCACCTATTTTGGCATAGGTAGATCATGTTTCTTTTTCTCTAGACTCCGAGTGTAAAGTCCTCAGATGGTGGCAATGACATTGTTGTAGTAGTTGACCCAATGGGGAGTCAGTCGGAAATCAGCCTTCTTGGGGTCTTTTTCTATCTCAATACCGTACCCTCTTGGAATGTCTCACACTTGCTTTGTCCCTTTCCCATTCTCCACGCTGCCCGCCAACAACTCCAGAGATTCCCAACTCAGGGATTTACACTGTCCTCCAGGCAGTCGCTGATTCCAGAGTTTAAGGACAGTATATCCCTTCTTCTATCCTGGAAAGGAACAAAACTCACTGATACACCCCTGGTCTCCGGAGACGGAAAGGAGTGTTGGGCGTCCCCACTTCGCTGATCAAACGGACACTTCCCGGAGCGTCAGGCCCGGCTTTCTCTTCTCACTTGTTCAAGGAATGTCTGCTGAGTGCATTTACCCCGGATCCAACTGAGACAAGGGAGGGCTCTCTCAATGGGAGGCACAGTGGCGCCACACTTACCCAGTCCCTTTTCTTCCAGTTGAAATTCCACGGCCCCACGTTTGGGCCGCCAAATTGTGCGTGGAAGCAGATAAAAACCACCCAAAGACTCGTTGATTCAAGGAAAACAAGGTTTTATTCACGTAGTTCTGCAGAGACGGGTCCGCTTCAGGCATTGAAGGAACACAGAGCAAAATTTCAGGCAGCCATTTTTATCCCCTCTTATGATGCTCTGGCTCACATTTCTTTCTGCTTTTCAAATTGCTACAATATTTCGAAGGTTCATACTAGCTCGCTTAATCTAGGCAAAAGTAGTTATCGGTTCTGACATCGCAACACTTTTATTACAGTTCCCCATTTGTTCTAGCCTTATCTTGTTTTTTTCTCTGTGCACAAACTGGAACACTTTCTTATTTAGCTTCAATGGGCCATCCAACATGGCTTCGGTTCTGCTCACATTAACATGCTGTGATGCTAAGGAGTTCCACTCCTCCTCCCCACCTGAAAGAAAGAAATCTTCCAAGGCAAAACACAAGCAGAGGAGAGGAGGTTCAGTTTTGGTTTCAGAGCACCAAGCAGCTTTAATACAGAACAGCTGAGCTAAGCCACGCCCAGGATCCTTGCTGTCTCCTTCTTGCTCACATAGCAAATGCTGTTTCAGTTTCCAAACAGCCCTTCACTCTCTCCCACACTGACAGGATGCTAGTCAGATGAATATCCATGGATGCTGGTAGGCAGAGGCACAAATTTTATCTCCTTATTTTCCTCCCCAAAATCTAAGCCCGACCACAGAGTTTCATAGCGAAGCATGGGGATCAAGCTAGTTTAAGATATTAGCAAGAAGTGATAAACAAAAAGTAAATGTAATAAGAAGGGGATTTGTTGTAATAATTAGACATTATTATGTATAGTGGCATAAAATAAGAATCGAGTGTGGATATTTGAATATGTGTTAATTGTAATTGTTGCTGCACAATATATCTGTATCCAGACGACACACTGGTTAAACAAAAGATGGATTGTTTGTATATAATAAAATAAAAAAGACTCCCAGAATTCCCCAGACAGCCTTGGAAAAACCCTGGTGCGGTCCTTGACTTATGACAGTTTGTTTAGTGACCATTTTGAAGTTACAATGGCCTTGAAAAAGAAGTGATTTAGGACCATGGTTCACACTTACGACCATTTCAACCTCCCCTGTGGCCATTGGATCAAAGCCCAGACCACTCAGACATTGACTCGTATTTATGATTGTTGTAATGTCCTGGAGGTCACGTGATTCCCCCTTTTGCGACCTTCCGATGAGGACAGTCAGTGGGGGAAGCCAGTGACTCACTTAACAACCGTGTGACTAACTTATCGACTGCAGGGTTTCGCTTAACAATCGAGGCAAGAAAAATCATAAAAAAGGGCAAAACCTACTTTAACAAATGTCTCACTTGGCTTAATTGCGGATGTAAGTTGAGGACTTCCTTTATGGAGGGAGAGGGGTTGACCATCAGAACTTCAGAAATAGATATAATTCCCCTTTTTCAAGTAGGTCGTAACTTTGAATGATGGCTATGACCAGCTGTAAATAGACGACTCCTTGTTCAGTTGGTGTTTGATTTACAACCACAATAACAGAGTTGGAAGGGACCTTGGGGGTCATCTAGTCCAATCCGCTGCGCAACCCTGTACGTTTTCACACAAATGGTTGTCCAGTCTCTTCTTAACAACTTCCAGTGTTGGAGCATTTCACAACTTCTTGATCAAATCATTCCACTGATTAATTGATTTGGGATTAGTGAATAACTGAGTTGGATGGGACCTTGGAGGTCTTCTAATCTAATCCACTCCTGAACAAGAAACCCTGTACCATTTCCACAAATGGCTGTCCAGTCTCTTCTTAAAAGCCTCCATTATTGGAGCATCCACAATTTCTAGTGGCAGGCAATTACGCTGGTTAATTGTCCTCACTGTCAGGAAATTTCTCCTAGGTTACTTTCTTCTCCTTGATTGAGAATTGAACCCAGCATTTCATCACATTTGTGTTTCTCTTCCTCTCTCCATTGCCAGGTCCATTTCAACGAGGGTAAAACGGTCTACATGAAGCTGGATGTGATGTTGAGCGGCCAGCTGGCCTTGCGCTGTTTGGAGCAGTTCCCGCCCACCAGCTCGGGACCCCGGGAAGCTGAACTGCATGTGTGTCAGGTGTCTGGACTTCTCCTCTTGCGTCCCGAAGCCTCCATCCGTCTTCGCACCATCCCGGATGTCCGTCTGAAAGCAGACCGCTATCTCACCTATTTCGGCCTCTTCCAAGTCCACTGAGGAAGACCAGGCAGCGGGAAAGACCGCAGGTCTGGGGTCCCGGGTGGGCTCCGCGGAACCAGAGAGGTGGCATGGAGCCTCCTCCCTGTTTGCTGCCTTCCGTATGGCGGAGGCGTCCGAGCGCGGAGCAGTGTACCGGTTGCTCCTTCTAGTTTCTGGACCGGCAATTCTCCGTTTTCTTGCTTTCAGGGCTGTCCTTCCAACATCCACCTGGGTGCCAGCAGGAAAAGGGTGGTAGGACAGGGTGGGCGGGCTGTCTAACCAGGCTCTGCGCCTTCGCTTTGTGGCAGACATTGCAATCCAAACAACAGCAGGGATCCGACAACAGATTTCAAACAACAAGGAACTGGCTCGGTGACAACATGTGTAGACTCCGGTTTAACTAATCCTGTTTCTTGCCGGGTAGTATGCATTCCCAGCACTTGTTATGCTTCGCACCCTGGCTGGACACCGTGGCACCGTCTATTTTATATTTTGACACTTTTATGCTGTTTCTTTATCGGGCTCGCTGGATGTTTGGAAAGATCCATGCCATCTTGGTGTGGTACGACATTGATGCAACACGACGCAACTGCAGGCAACCAAGCAGAATTGTGGGGGCTGCTCAGGAAGGACCCACAGTGCATGTCTGGCTCCACAGACTGATGTTTGGGTTCCAGCCAGCAATGGGCAGCAGAACCCCAAGGAAGTAGTTGCTGGGCCAAACAGGGAAGGTCAAAGGTCGAAGTTCCTCATTGACTGGGAAGAGGGGAAGGGGTCTGAGCCCTGCCCTGGTGGTCTGTTACAGGGAAAGTGGGCATTCAGACAACCACTTGGAAATGAAAGGTGTGAAAACCCCAGTTGGCGCTGCAGAAAATTACACAGGTCAGCAAATTCGACATTGCCACTACATGCACCTAGAAATGCATCATCGCAAAATGTTGTACGCATCCTCAAAAGTTGCATCACAGAAGGTTGCTGCCGATTAAGTTTGGCAAAACGTTATGTTCATCTAAAAATTAGGTGCCACAGGATTGGCATGCACCTACAAATGCAGCGTCACAAAAAGCAGCGCCTACCAATGCAGCCTTGTGAAAAGTCACGCAAAAGGTTGCGTTGCACCTGCCAGCACACTTTTGCAAAAGCTGACCTGCATCTCAGAATCTGGTGTCATACAGGTTTACCTGTGCCAGCGAATGCAGCCTCCTGAACAATTGTCTATGTCCGGGGACGCAAGCCTGCATGAAGTTGCAAACGCAGCATCGCCCGCCATAAAAAAGCCACAGCCTCATTCATGCACAGGACTTCCAAGGCAATTAAACCTGTGGGGCATGGATGACCCTTCCCTCCCACCCACCCCCAATGGTTGCAATGAGCAACCCCCCCTCCTCTCACCGTTGTTACCAACGCAGCTCAGCGCAACTCATTTATTCTAGTGGAAATTTGCAAGGAGGGGGTGAAATACCTGCCCGTCTTTTTCCCCAACACTGTTGCTTTAACTGCCACATTTGTGGCAGCCTTCCCTGATCACCATAACAATTAACACCCAGTGCCCTCTGGCATGGAGAGGACATGGGCACCTTCTCCCGTTTTATCGCACTGCATCGAAATAAAAGTAGAAAGATACAGGTGTCAACTCATAAAACATTCCTATGCCTGTTTTAGTAGTTGCCCTTAAAAAAAAGGGAGGAGGAGGAAGGAAATCTGGAAGAATAGTTTGAAAGCAAAAGTACATTCCAACTCTTTATCTTTAAAAGATTGTAACTAAACTACCAGAGCTTTTGCCCACAAATATATTTAATTGGAGAATGTGACACCCACACAATGAACTGGCTCAATTGGAGAATCTGGTTTATGAGACACCTGGGAGGGACAGAGGAAACAGGGTCACAGGGGACTGTAAATTATGTAGGCCAGAGTTGGTTTGCTGTCAAGATTCCAGCAATTGCTCTAGTTAAATCATGATTCTCAAGCCAAACTTCAAAAAGCTTCAAAGGATTTATTAGAGGCGATATACAGGACAGTGCCAATATATCACCTCTAATAAATCCTTTGAATTTTTTTGAAGTTTGGCTCAAGAATCATGATTTAATTAGGGCAGTTGCTGGAATTCCTGATTCATAGGTTTTCCGGCTGTCGTCACTTTGCAAGGGTGCCCTTGGTTGCGTATCATTGACCCTATGTCCCACACATAGGCACCGAGCGTTGGCCACGCCAGCCTCGTCCCCATGCCACTTCCTGTTTGCGTACCTCAAATCCACTACACTTCCTTTTTCTGAAACTTTTTTTTTTCTTTCTCCAAGGGAGAAGTTAAGATCATTTAATTCCTCTCAGCTGAGGTCCGCTTGCGTGTCCGAGATTTACATTGCTATTTCTGCCGAGACTGAGTTGTTTTTTTTGGGGGGGAGGGGGTTGGGAGCATCGCATCCGCCACAAAGACTTTACAACTTGCACAGAAACTCCACTTAAAGCTTAAACTGGGGATTGTTTGTCTGGATTTAAAGGAACAATCAAAAATGGTGTCGGGTCTGCTTGGGTGGAGGGCTGGCCTAGATCACAAATTGGCAACCTGCAGCTCCAGAGCTGTATGTGGCCCTTTCATCTCCTTGTTGCGGCTCTCTAGTCACTCAAAATATACATCACAACCAGCAATGTACAACACCCGCCGTTACCTGATCAAAATTAATATGCTTGGCAACTGGCTCATATTTATGATGGTCGCAATGTCCCTGGGGTCATGTGATTCCCTTCTGGTAGCCAAAGTCAACGGGAAAACCAATTCAGTTAACAACCATGTTAATCAACTGCAACGATTCCCTTAACAACGGTGGCAAAAAAGCAATATAATGGGGCAAAACCTGTTTTAAGAAATGTCTCACTTAGCAACTAAAGTTTAGGGCTCAATTGTGGTCGTAAGTAGAGGGCTGCCTGTATAGGCCTTTATTTCTGTCACCTGCCACCCTTTTGGCTTGAAGCAAGCAACTTTCAGCTCCATATTTCAAGCAAAGTGTTCTATAATTCAAGTCTATGCACATTATTGTACGTTTTCTGCGAACACCTGGACAATAAACACGATTGCGTTCATGTCTTTCTCGTGAATTGGAATGAAGGATTTATGGACAATAACCTTGGGACAGGATGGCAGTGAGGGTTCAATAACCCTTAGACTTATATAACACTTTATAGTCCTTCCTTCCTTCTGTCTTTCTTCCTTCCCTCTCTCTCTCTCCCTCTGTCCCTCCTTCCCTTCCTTCATTCTTCCCATCCCTTCCTTCTTCCCTTCCTCTCTCAGTCCTTTCCTTCTTTCTTCCCTCCGTCCTTCCTTCTTTCCATCCCTTCCTTCCTTCCCCTCTTTTCCTTCTTCCCTTCTTTCTTCTCTCCTTCCTTCCTCCCATCACTCCCTTCTTCCCTCCCTCCCTCAGTCCCTTCTTTCCTTCCTTCCTTCCCAAGCAATATCACTTAGACTTATATACCACTTCACAGTGCTTTACAGCCCTCTCTAAGCAGTTTACAGAGTCAGCGTTTTTGCCCCAAACAATCCAAGGCCTCATTTTACTCACCTTGGAAGGAGGGAAGGCTGACTCAACCTTCAGTCAAGAAAGAGAGAGAGGAGAGAGAGAGAAAAGAAAGAGAGAAAAAGGAAAAGGAGAAAGAAAAGAAAGACAAAAGAGAAAGGAAAGAAAAGAAAAGAAAGAAAGAAAGAAAGAAAGAAAGAAAGAAAGAAAGAAAGAAAGAAAGAAAGAAAAAGAAGTACCACTCTGCCCTCAGAAAGGAAGGAAGGAAGGAGAAAGAAAGGAAGAGAAAGAGAGAGAGAAGGGAAAAGAGAGAGAGAAAAAAAGAAAGCAAGAAAATCACTCTGTCCTCTGGACAATGTTATTTAAGGAAACTTCTCACCAGCTCCAAGATGGCTGAGAAACCCAAATCCCATGTTCCTAGCCAACATGGATGTCAGCTGGTGGGCTGTGGTTAAAGCCCTGGCCCTCCATCATCTTCCAGACGAGGAGGAACAGAACTGGGGATTTCTCAGTCTGGTCTCAAACTTCTCTTTTTTTGCATGCTGGATGTTTACACACACACACACACATATTCCAGTGGGGCTTATTTGCAGGGAAACAGGATGCATATGCCCTTTTCCCTGAAAATAAGACCCAACTGAAAAATAAGCCCTAGCATGAATTTTTCAGGATGCTCTTAAGCCCTCCCCAGAAAATAAGCCCCAGTTAAGATTGTCAGCCAGAGGGATGCATCAGAACCACATTTTCCCCAATATAAGACCAAACTGGAAAATAACCCCTAATGCATCTTTTGGAGCAAAAATTAATAAGAGACCCAGTCTTATCTTCAGGGAAATAGGGTACATACAAAATATACATCAGCAAAAACCTTCCCAACAACTTCTTAAAAAAATAATAATAAACTTTCCAAGCCCTGCAGCCAAGAATATTTGGACTAGAAGAGCTCCCAGGTCCTTTCCAATTCTGTTATTCTGTTCCATGGCCGGCCATCTCTGCTTCCCTTCAAGCCTGCTCCGTTGCAGCGACTGCCGTTGACTCCCCAACCTTCCCCATGGGACGTGCCACAGGGCCGCAGTCAGAGCCCCCTTCCACCCCAGGCCCCCTTGGCTTCTCGGAACCGGAGCTCACTGGGAAAGGGCACGAAAAGGCCTCCTTCCTTAAAGGGAGCCCATCCAAGTCTTCCTTGGCAGCTGTCCTGGGAATCTGGCTTTCTGGGATCAGCAGGCGATCCCGAGGTCTGGGTGCCGGGAAGTGGCCACGCCTGGGAGCAGCCAGCCAGGCCCTTGCCAAGCCTGGAAGGAAAGTGTGGCATGCCAGGATGTGGTGTCTGACTGCCACTTGGCAGCTCTCCAAGCAGGGCGGGCACGGCTCCTGCCCAGCTTCCTCAATCTGTTGCACAACTTCACTTGGCCTTACTTTGGCAACCCACTTCGCCTGCTCTCCACAGGGGGAAAGCCCAGTGTCCAGGAAGCTGAGGAGGGGTGGGGGGAAGCCTCAGGGTGGGTGGGCCAGCAGCAGGCGAGGCCCCTCTTCCCCTTGCAGACAGCTGCCGTGGGCACACAGACCCATGCGGTCTACATCCGGGGCCCAACCAGACCTCTCCAGCCTGCAGCCAGGAGACGCCAAAGTCCAGATGCTGCATGTTCCTTCTGCCAGGTGGTGACTTTGGGGTGTGTGGGTAGGGGAATACCAGTCATGTCTGGGGACCCTTGCCATGCAAATCCTTCTGGAACTGGGGCACAACCTCGCCCCAAACTGGGCAGCCCCCTAGGCAAAGGCTGCGGTTGCAAGACCGGCATGATCTGGGAGACTAAATCTGGGGGGGCGATGAGGAGCCCTGGGCCAATCCTCCCACTTTGGGGGACTGCAGGGGTCTCAGATGTGGGCTCTGTAGGTTTGAGCTCTGTGAGGCAGGATTTGGCCTCTGTGGGGCAGGAGAAGCCTCGACCCGGGAAGAAACTGGAAAGAACGATGCCTCTCAAGATTTGGAGAGGTGGGTTAAGCCCCTTCTCGGGGCTGGATTCCTGTGGGGTGAGGCAGCGCCCCCCAACCCCCTGGGCCATCGTGGGGGCCCTGGCAGTAGGTCTGTTGGCTTGTCTCTTCATGCTGTTCAGCATCCAAGCCAGCCTGGAAAGCTTGAAAGAGGAGCTGGCCATGGTGCGGAGAGAAGGAGTGTGTCAGGTCCCCGGAACGGATGGACAACGGGATGCCTCTGACTTACGGCAGGTAGGAGGGGGGCTCTGAAGAAGGCAGGTTGGACCCCTTCGAGGGCTCCAGGGGGGCCTCTGACATCATCTCCCCCCACACACACATACTCCATTTGTGCAATTCTAGACCAGACTTAAATGCATCCCCGGTAGTGAATTTGCAAGGCAGAAATGCAACTTGGGATCCATAAGGCACTCCCGCTGCCCCCCCTCCAACAGGATGGCAAACAACTTTCCCATCATCCCCCAGCCAGGCNTTGGGATCCATAAGGCACTCCCACTGCCCCCCCTCCAACAGGATGGCAAACAACTTTCCCATCATCCCCCAGCCAGGCAGTGGGGGGAAGATGGGTGTTGGAATCCAGCAGGCAGGAGCAAATCTGATACAGTGGTTTTGGAGCAAAAAGGGGTCCTATTTTTTTTCTTTTTGTCTTTGCAGCCAAATTATCTTGGCTTAGCTTAAAATTTCTGTTTTCCCAGAAAATTTGGGATCATGGAGTGAGGGGGGAGGCAAGTGAGCCTGGGGGGGAGGGGCCATTTCGCTGATTTTGCAAACCTTCAGATGAGGTTATGATTCCCCCCCCCCCCCNTTTCGCTGATTTTGCAAACCTTCAGATGAGGTTATGATCCCCCCCCCCCCGCACACACACACCTTACAAGAAAAAAGGAATTTTTTGTTGCACAATTTTTCTATCCGTTTCTCGACTTTTGGAGAATTGGCAGATATTTTCCCTCTTTCTGCAAATTCAACTTCTAGGCAGGGCAAAATGAATGATTTCCTTAGCTCTCTGATATATGTCTTTGTTGGGCAGAATCCCACCCATCAGATGTATGCAAAGAGGGAGGAGGTGTGTGCCTCACGATGGGAAAGAAGGACCTCTGAGCATGTGCCAAGTGCAAAAGGAGAGAGCCATTGCCCATTTTTTGTGGCAGCCATTTAGCTCGCTCTCTCTTTCTCTCTCTCTCTCTCTCTCCTTCTCTCACTCTCTCTATCTCTCTCCTTTTTTAATGTATATTTTTATTATTATTCATCAACATTTTGAATAGAGTGTATCAGAGCATATCATTTACAAAAAAGCAAAGGAAGAATAGAAAGGGAATATTAACATATATCCTAATAACACGAGTAATAGTGTAACAGAACAGTTTTAACTAGATTTATCTTTCTATTAGCTTATTTGTAACTCTGTTGGTTATATTGGCACATTTATAATTATAGACCTTCATGATATTTAGTTCTTACTTAGCCAAATCTTTCTTCATCTAATTTCTACCTCTTATTTCTAACCACTTGTAAAATCTATTCCATGTTCAGTAATAGTTGTGTCTTCTTTGTCCTTTATTTTTTTAATGTCAATCTATCCATTTCTGCACAGTCTAATATTGTCCAAATTACATCCTCATCTGATGGAGTGTTCTCATTTTTTCCCAGTATTGTGCAAATACAATCCTTGCAGCTGTCAATACATGCAAAACTAGACATATATCATAGCCCTCCAGCATTATACCCAACCCAAATATCAGATCTGTAATGTTGCTTGATTATCTTTTCCAACCATGTATCTATTTCCGTCCAATATTTCCTTGCTTTCATTTATGTCCACCCTATGAGATAATAAGTACCTAAGGTTCGATTAGATTTCCAACACTTGGCGGACATGTTATTGCTAAATGTTTCTGCCAATCTTGCATGGTGGCAAGCACCACCTATAAAATGTTTTATAAAGATTTTCCTCTCTTGAGAGTGCCAGTCAGAAAGGCTGTGGCACGCTGGCACGTGGCCAGGAGAAAATCTGGGAGCTTGAATCCTCTCCAAGCCAGCCTTGTTTTCTCTCCTCTCCTTCCCTTATCTCCTCCCGGTTTTTCTTTTTCTTTTTGAACTTTATCTTCTGGCATTTTGGAGTTAAAAAAACCACCAGATTTCAATCATGACAGAAGCAGCTTTGTCCCCAGTTGCAAAATTTCCCCCTTTTTTTTCCTCCAAGGGCCAAAAATGAGACACTTCTGCAAAAAGGATGGGCAACTTTTCTGGGCTCCCTCTGCTCTTCTGTTGTTGTTTAGCAGCAGCCCGGTAGAGACAGCTAGTCCTTGACTTAACAACCACCGTTGACACAGCCAACATTTCCGTGGTTAAGCGAGACAGCGGTTAAGTTGAATTCTGCCCCGTTTTGCCACTTTTGGGGGCCACCGTCGTTCAGTGAATCGCTGCAGAGGTTGAGTCAATCACGCCATCATTAAGCAAACCTGTAGCTAGACAGAAGGTGCCAAAGAGAGATTGCGTGACACCCCCTCCCCCTTTTTGGGGCACTGCATCCGTCATAAATATGAGTCAGTGGCCAAGGGTCTGAATTTCGATCACGGGACCACGGGGGATGCTGTGAAGGTTGGTCATAAGAGTGAAACATGATCCTAAGTCACTGTTTTCAGTGCTGTTGGGACTCTGAATGGTCACTAAACGAATGACAGCAAATGTTTTTTTTAATGCTGTCTGGGGAATTTGGGGAGTTGAAGTCCACAGCACTGAATGAGCTAATTGGATACCTTGAAATGCCCCCAAGTGTCAATCAAGGTTTCTCGGCACCCCCTCTCCCCCCACTTCCAATCCTGGCAACCCTCTTCCATAGGGGTGGGCTTCAAAAATTTTAGCAATTGGCTCTCTGTTTTCCTCGAGCCTCTGGGAGGGCAAAAATGGCCTCCCCAGGCTCCAAAGGCCCTTCCTGAGCCTCTGGCAGGCCCGTTTTTCACCCTCCCCGAGCCTCTGTGTGGGCCCTGTACTTACCTGGCATCCAAAATAGGCTGTGTGGGGTCTCCTGGCCTGGGAGGGGCAGGCTGGGATGGGCGGGGCCAACTGGGGTGGGATTTGCCCGTTTGCAGGACCAGTCATTAAAAATGATAAAATTAGCAACCAGTTCGCATCAACCGGGGCGAACCAGTAGTAGCCCAGCCCCCCCCCCACCCCGCTGCTCTTTCTCCCCAAGGCAACCAGAGTCTTGGCGTGCTTTGCTCTTCCTACCCACCAAGCCCTTGCTGCTTTGGAGCTCACCCTGACAGACAGGTACACAGGTAGGACTGCTGAGGTCGCTCTTCTGGCTTTCAGAGGGATGTTGGCGGCCCGGTGGCCCACGTGCTAAGGACGAGATGGACAAGGGATGTGGCGAAAAAAATCCAACAAGAACCTCTCATGCGTCCCCGCAGTGAGTAGACCGTACTTAGAAAGAACAACATGGAGTAAATATAACTTAGCATTGTCTGCTTCAAGGCTCACTCTGTGTGTGTGTGTGTGTGCTTGTAGAGCCCCAACCTTCTCCCAGGAATTTTTTTTGGGGGGTCTTTTAAAAGTTAGGTTGCCTTCATTACAGAACAGAATCAGAGAATTGGAAGGGACCTTTAGAGATCTTCTAATCCAAACTCCCGCTTGAACAGGGGACTCTATACTATTTCAAACAAATAGGTGTCTTCTTAGCAACCTCCAGTGATGAAGCATCTACAACTTCTGGTGGCAAGTAGTTCCCTTGGTTAAATGTCCTCCCTGTGAGAAGATTTCTCCTTAGTTCAAGTTGCTTCTCTCCTTGATTAGTTTCTTCTTTGGGGCAGCCCCTCAAATATTGGAAGGCTGCTATCACATCCCACCCCCAGTCCTTCTTTTCCTTGATGAGGTGAAGTTATTTTACTTAATTTATTATCAAACTACAGAGCCTGGACAAATCTAGGCGGTGTATAATGTAATAAAAGCAACCAGGTATGCTATTAACAGAAGTCTGGGTAAAAGAACAGAAACCACAACATTAGTACAAAGAACCACAGTTGGTGTTGATCCAGGCAAGCCAACCACACAGCGACAACTTCAGAGGTGCCCATCTTCAAAGCCCCAAAGGCAGGAGAAGAAGCAATGGATGGAAACTCATCAAGGAGAGAAGCAACCTGGAATTGAGGAGAAACATCCTAAGAAGGAGAACAATTAACTTTTGGAACTGCTTGTCATCAGAAGTTTTGGGTGCTCCAACACTGGAGGCTTTAAGAGGAGATTGGACAGCCATTGGTCTGGAATGGAATATGGCTTCCTGTCTGAACAGGGGGCTGGATTAGAAGACCTCTAAGTTCCCTTCCAAATCTGTTATTATCTTACTCTTCTGTAATTCTGTAATTCTTCTGCTTTCTCTTATTCTCTTGTTCTATTTTTCTTCTATTCTTCTGTTATTCTGTTATTCTTCTATTCTTCTGTTATTCTCTTATTTTGTTATTCTGTTCTTCTTCTATTCTTCCTTTATTCCATTATTCTATGCTTCTTCTATTCTTCTGATTGTCTTATTTTTCTCTTATTCTATTTTTTTATTCTCTTATTCATCTGCTATTCTTCTTCTATTATTATTATTCTACTATTCTTCTATTGTTCTGATTGTCTTATTCTTCTTTTATTCTATTATTGTTATTCTATTATTCTTCTGTTATTCTATTCTATTCTTCTGCTATTCTCTTATTCTTCTATTCTATATTATTCTTCTGTTATTCTATTATTACTATTCTGTTCTTCTATTCTTGTTTTCTCTTATTCTTCTATTCTATTATTTTTCTGTTATTCTGTTGTTCTTCTATTCTTCTGTTATTTTTTTATTCTGCTATTCTATCCTTCTTCTGTTATTCTCTTATTTTTATGTTATTCTCGTATTCTTCTTCTGTTCTTCTCTTATTCTGCTCTCAACAGTCTTGCAAAAGGAGGTTAGGTCAACGTCAGCCCTGTCTTTGGCACCAGGGATGGGGTAGGAAGCCACTCCAACCTGCAACACACACACACACACACACACACACACACACACACACACACACACACAAGGGTGGGATTCAATTTTTTAACAACCGGTTCTGTGGGCATGGCTTAGGTGGTGGACATGGCTTGGTGATCATTTTATTGGCTGGGTATGGCCAATATCACTCACATTGAGGCACGCATCTCCACGCCTGGCCTCTTATGACTGTGGGGATGCTGCAACAATCGTAAATGTGAAAAATGGTCATAAATCACTTTTTTCAGTGCCATTTAACTTTGAATGGTCACTCCACACAAGCAAAGTGCCAGCAAAGGAGGGGAAAAAACTTCAGAGAAGTTCCTGAGACAGGAAGTCTAGTCCTGCCAAGAATGTAATAAGGGTTAATGGAGAGGCAGTTTCTGTAAGCAACATCAGAATGTTTCCTTCCTGCCTTCCTGACAGGATTAGGCCAGTCATTTCTTCTAACAACCGGTTCTCTGAACTGCTTAGGATGTTAACAATCGGTTCCAGCAAATAGGTGTGAACTGGTAGGATTCAGATTTGCATGCTCTCTCCAAGGGACAATTTCGGTCCAGGCAACTAAACTTTTTTGCAGCAGAACGGATGAGACCTCCGGAGCAAAAATTGCAAGGTTGGAAAGAAGGGAAGTGAAAGTGATAGAAAAAATGATGAGGACATTGTGTCCTTTTGTGTGCCTCCAGAGTTGTGATATGCCACAAACGGCCCGTGAAAAAGAAAACAAAGGCATCTCGATCCTTCAGGGCTTCCAATATTACCTCTGGAAAAAGGTTTTAAAGCACCAACAATCCCGAGAAGCGTTTTTGACCCAGCGAGACAGGTTTAACCCAAATTTGGCATGATTTTGCAATTTTGCAGTTTTTAATTTCTGGGTGGGAGAGCTTGCCATGCTTTGTGTCATTTTGATGGTCTTTAGAAAAGATTGTTATGAGCAAAATAATAGATAACAGATAATCAGAATTGGAAGGGACCTTGTAGGTCATCTAGTCCAACCCCCCCGCCCAAGCAGGAGACCCTACACCATTTCTGACAGAGGGCACTCCAGTCTCTTCTTGAAAGCTTCCAGGGATGAAGCTCCCACAACTTCTGAAGGCAACTTCTGTTTCATTTGGTTGATGGTTCTCCCTGTCAGAAAGTTTCTCCTTGTTTCCAGGTTGAATGACTCTTTTGATCAGTTTCCATCCATTGTTCCTTGTCTGGCCTTCAGGTGCCTTGGAGAATAGCTTGACCCCCTTCCTCCTCCTCTCTGTGGCAGCCCCTCAAATATTGGAAGACCATCATCATGTCTCCCCTGGTCCTTCTCTTCACTAAAATAGCCACCCCCAGTTCCTGTAACTGTTCTTCGTATGTTTTAGTCTCCAGGCCCCTCATCATCCGGGTTGCTCTTCTTCTCTGCACTTTTTCTAGAGCCTCAACATCTTTTTTATAGTGTGGTGACCAAACCTGGATGCATTACTCTAGGTGTGGCCTTACTAAGGCTTTACAGAGGGGTATTAGTACCTCCCTTGATCTGGATTGTATCCCTCTGTTAATACAATTTAGGATTCAGGCCGTTTCCAGGCCGATTTTGGCTGTTTTGTGGCCCGTTTCTCAGGCCATTTTCTGGGCCATTTTCAGGCTCCTTTATGGCCTGTTTTCAGGCCATTCTTCAGGTGGTTTTTGGGCCAAAAACAGCCTGAAAATGGCCTGTAAAAGGCCCCAAAACAGCTTGAGAAACGCCCCCCAAAATGGCCAAAATCGGCCTGAAAACAGCCTGAAAAATGGCCTGAAAAAGGCTTGGTTTTTTGGCTGATTTTCAGGCCGTTTTCCAGCACTCTGGTGCCCATGAAGACCAGCTGGCGCTCATGTACGCACCAGAAACCAGAAGACCAGCTGGCAATGGTGCACATGCCCACTGAGAGGGCTCTGCCTGCCACCCCTGGCCCGGGTGCCATAGGTTCCCCCTCACGGATTTAGCTTGTCGTGGGTTATTTTTTCTCCCACTTTTTTTAAAAGTCAAGGTGTATTACGTCAACCGCATTCCCACTGTCAATAAGCAAGTTCCCTCATCAAACAAATAAATTACGTTTCTTCTCATCCTATCCATGCTGAAACCTTTGGCGGCTGGGGAATTCTGGGACCAAAAAAAAAGTTAGATCAGGAACAAACCATCATGGTTATACTAAGTCTTCAGTTCATGTAACCAGTTTGAGAAACATGGTTTTAAGAAGTATTTCCTGTGTTGGGTTCAACCTGACAGGGTTCACAGCAGCCATAAATGAGGGGACAGTGTTCCTGAGTACATCCAGAGAGCCTTGTTCGTGTTTTCAGTAAAATCCCATTTTTTAAATTTAAATTTTATTTTATTCCCAAAAAAGGTAAAATACAAAACACCCATTTAAAAAAAGAAAGAAAGAAAAAGAAAAATGACATTAAAATGGGAAAGGTGCACTTAAAAAAGGGAGTAGCACATGTACGTGTATATTGTCCTGCATAGTTGAATGCTGATTAATATATTACAACAATATTAGTTTCCCACCTTTGAAAAACAGGCCCAAAGAATTTTAAATACTTAAGTGAGGAAATCTGTTTACAGATTGCTAAGCTGTCATCCATATAATATCCCCATTATTTACAATTGTGTTTGATATCCACAGAAAAACATTCTGTCTTGCATTTGGTCCCTGCTCGTCATTCCAATAATGGTGAGTAGCAGATTTTGTTAAATGAGGAGTAAAATAGTATTTCTTAAATTTATTAGGCCATCCATCTTCTCTGGTATGTGACTGTGGGTGACGCACAGAGCTCAGTGAAGTTAAATATAATCATAATGTCTCACATGGCAAACAATTAAGCTAGATTTAAATGCAATAATCAAAAGAACAGAGGAGGCACTCAGGCCAATTAGAGTTACAAAAATTACAATTGCAATACACCTGCGTGGACTAAAAGTGTGGTTCTCAGCAGGTCAACCTGAGTTTAAAAAATAATAATTAAATGGCATTCACCCTCTCAGTGGGCATCTCTAGAGTGGCTGGCTTGGGTATTTGTAAGTCAAATGCAAACTTTGCAAAATGATAAGGAGCCTCCCACTTTCCCACTGAAGGTGTTGGTCACTTGGGCAACTCTGGATCTTCAATGGGGGGGCATGTGGGGGCATGTCCCACATCTGGCTGCCCCCCTGCCTGGCCCTCCCCAACCAGGCAGCCATGCAAGCTGCGTGGTCCCTCCATTGGAAGGCAAAGCAAGGAGGTTGGTGAACTATGGAGCGTTTGGGATGGATAATGGCTGCCTTGGGGGCTTGGGGAGGCATCTGGGGACCTTGTTCAAAGGGAGGCTTGAAATCCCCCCTTGCTGAAACCATCTGCAGTAAGGGGGGGGGTGTAATAGAGGTTCCTCTTCATCTCCTTCCTCAAACCTCAACCTCTTCTAGCACTGATGATGTTCCCTAGTTGGGTTATGAAACGCCTACAAGAAAACAACCAAGAGAACATTGAACACCACAATCCTCCCTGTCCCCCTCCTCTTTGCAAACCCCCTCCCCCTTCTAGCACTGATGATATTCCCTAGTTGGGTGATGAGGCGTCTGCCAGAAAACCACCAAGGACCCCATACTCCTCTTCCTCCTTCCCCTCCCACTCCTCCTCCCTCTCCTCCTCCCCTTCCTCCTCTTTGCAAACTCCATTCTCTCTCTAACACTGATGATGTTCCTTAGTCAAGTCACGAAAGGAAACCATCAAGCTCAGAGAATAACAGAACAGCAAGAGCTGGAAGGGATCTTGGAAATCTTCTAGTCCAACCCGGACGAGTCCGTCCTCTGGGACATGATAAAGAGGAGGAGGAGGAGGAGGAGGAGGGGGGAGGAGAGGTGTTTTGGGTTTCCTTTCTAGCAATGGTGATTTCCTAGTTGGTTCATGAAACATCTGCAAGAAAACAACTCAGCTCAGAGAGCACCTAGGACCTCCACAATCCTCCTCTCCCCCTCCTCCTTCTTCTTTTCCTCCTCCTCTCCACAAACCCCATTCCCTTCAAGCACTGATGATGTTTCCCTACATGAGTCATGAAAAGTTTTCCCCGAATACTCCCAAGCTCAGAAACTCCAAGGACATCACAGTCGTCTCCTCCTCCTCCTCCCTCCTTTTTTCTCCTGTTCCCTTTTCCTCTCCCTCCTTCTTCCCCCTTCTCCTCCTCCAGTCTAGGCTGGGAAAATCCCTTACTGGCTCTTTCCTGCACTTGCTAATTTCCTTCTGGCTGGCACTCTTGGCAGGCCAGCCTGGGGAATTAGCAATTTGCTTTCTTGTGCTTCTGCCTGGCTCCCTTCTCTGTCTTAATTAAGGGGGAGGTGCTGACCCCCCCTCAGGAATGTCATTTGAAAAGCTTCTGCCTGTAATGTTACATAATAGAATAGAAATAAGAATAGAATAGAAATAAGAATAGAAATTAATACAATAGAAATAAGAATAGAAATGAATAGAACAGAATAGAAATAAGAACAGAATGGAATAGAATGGAAATAAGAATAGAATAGAAATAAGAATAGAATAGAAATAAGAATGGAATAGAAATAAGAATAGAAATGAATAGAAATAGAATAGAAATAAGAATAGAAAACAGAATGGAAATAAGATAGAATAGAATAGGAATAGAATTCTTTATTGGCCAAGTGTGAGTTAGACACACAGAGGATTTGTTTTTGGTGCATAAGCTCTCAGTGTTACTATAAAAGAAAAAAAATACATTCTCAAGAATCATAGGTATAAACTTAATAGTCAAGGGGTACAAATACGCAATTAAATCTTACTAGGAAATATATAATAAGCAATCAAATCGAATTATATTAGGAAACAGTCAATTTTTAAAAAATCATAAGGATACAAGTGACAAAATTACAGTCATACAGTCATAATGGGAGAGATGGGTGAAAGGGAGGATGGGAGGATTAGTAAAAATAATAGTAATTAGCAAATAGTTGAACAGTGTGAGGGAATTATTTTGTTTAGCAGAGTGATGGTGTTTCGGAAAGAAAAAACTGTCCTCGTGCCTAGTTGTTCTGGTTTGCAGTACTCTATAGCACTTTTTGAGAGCAGGAGTTGAATCAGTTTTGTCCGGGATGTGAGGGGTGTGTAAATTTTTCACAGACCTCTTTTGGACTTGTGCAGGATACAAGTCATCATGGAAGGATTAGTCTTGCTTAGTCTTTGCTCCCGGGGAAAAGAGGATGGACAGAAAAATGAAAGAATCAAATGAAAATGTTTTTGGTAGGCGTGCCCAAGTGGGGGGGGGGAGAAGTGGGGCAGGAAGGGACCCAGGTGAAGCTCTCTCTTCCATCAGGGCTGAGCCTCACCTGTTGGATTTCTGCCTGCCCTACTCAAGGCCCAGGACAAAGGCAGGCAGGGCTGGGGGGGCAGGGGAGGTGTTCCAATCTGACCCCGTCTTCTTCCCCTCTCTTTCCCCCACAGAGGAGGGCGATGCCACGGAGATCTGGTGGACGCCTTTCCTGCAACAGGGGCGAGCGCTGGAGCCCAGTGGGCAAGAGGTGGTGGTCAGGCACACCGGGCTCTACTTTGTTTACAGCCAGGTGAGAAGGGGGAGGACAGCTCCAGGGGAGGGAGGGAGGCAGGAGGGGAGGAGAGGGAGGGAGGAAAGAAAGAAAGAAAGAAGGGAAGGAAAGGAAAGGAGAGGGAAGGGGAGGGAAGGAAGGGAGGAGAAGGAAGGAAGGAAAAGAAGGAAAAGGAAGGAAGGAAAGGAAAGGGGAGTGAAGGAGGGAATTAAGGAAAGGAAGGAAATGGGAGCAAAGAAAGGGAGGAAGGGAAGAAGGAGAAGGAAAGGAAGGAAAGGAAAGGGAAGAAAAGAAAGGGAAGAAGGGAGAAAAAGGAAGGAAAGAAAGAACAGAAGAAAAGGAAATGGGAGCAAAGGAAGGAAGGAGAAGGAAGGAGTTGGGAATGAAAAGAAAAGGAAGGAAAAGGAAGGAAAAGGAAGGAAGGGAGGGAGGGAGGGAGGGAGGAAGGTAGGAAGGAAGGAAGGAAGGACAAAGGCATTTTTTTTCCTTCTCTCTTCCATAGCTGGACAATTTCAGGATCATTCCTATATTTTCCTTGAGCAATTAATTCAACAAAGGAAATCAGATTACACCCAGATTCTCACACCAGGTTCTGTGTGACATTGTCACTGCTGCTCAAACCAGGTCAAGGAAAGGAAGAAAAGTTTTTTCCCCCTTCTTTTTCCTGAGTTCAAAAGAGTCAGGAAGGGAAGGAGATTCACAGCCTCGTGGCTGGTTCTGGATCGCTGGTCCCCAGAGTTGCGATGGACATAAAACTGAACATGGGAATGTCAGATTATCCCATGGGGGGGGACTCCACTGAGTAAGGATCTTAATTAGAGATCAATTAGCTTCCTCTTGTGAGGTGGAAGCAGATAAAAAAACCACCAAAAGATTTGTTGATCCAAGGAAAACAAGGTTTTTTATTCACGTGTCTGCAGAGACGGGTCCCCTCAGGCATTGAAGGAACACAGAGCAAAATTCAGGCAGCATTTTTTCCGGACTCGGGAAGGAGGCTGGACGCATTCAGCAGAGTCAAGAAAGCCACCGGAACCTGAGAAACCTTGGAAGGCAATCCAGTGGACGGTCAGCCGTTAAAGGTACCTTGAAGAAATAGCCATTGAAGAAATAGCAGCTAGAAACCACCATGGAGATGTCGGCTGAACTCTGGAGAGGACTATTTGTTGCAACTATATTTACATTAATATATCAAAGAAGTTACTAATATGTTGGACTGCAGGTGACTTGGGAACAGACTTGTGGGATGACAATGTGTTCATAAAGGATCTCAAGAAGTTCTCACATTCCTTGAACATCAGCATTGCTGGTTATGCATGCACATGCCAGGAAAGAAACAAAATTGTTTTGAATTTTTGGATTAATCCTACATGCAATTCCACTTGATCAGAACAGACTAGACCACAGGGGCACGGAGCAGAAAAATATGGTGTAGAACGAAATATAACAGGAAGGATTTTTGTTCATTTAAGGGAAACGGCGTATGTATGTTTTAGGAGAAATGAAACTAGAGGGCTCCATTTAGGAGATTGGGAAAAATGTAATAAGACTTTGATATGCCATCATCCTGTAGTAACATAGCTATACCAAGAGTTACATATATTAGATATTTTAATCAAGATCAGTATCAGATGTGTATGCACTTTTGAAGAAATGATCAATTGGACCCGAACATCACAACAGAATTGCTATGGAAAACTTTAGGTGGGGTATTGTTGTGGGAAATACGCATACAGGAAGATGGCCACCTTACTGGAGTGGCACATGTTACACTCGGGTATGTGATACGGTGATTATAAACTTGATGGCCTTCCCCAAGGCCGGATACGTAATAAAAGAGACTCAGAATCTGACCTTACCCGGAGACTCTGGACCCAAATCTCCCGTAGTATAATAACACCATTGGGAGTAAGCCATGAACTACCGAGATATACATATTCTAAATAACTTCACGGTAACAATGTTCATGATACATAAAGAATATTAAAATGATTACACCGAGCTTTCTTGAAGTAAGACGGTTGCTCTAACAAAATAGGTATGCTTTAGACATTGTATTCAGCTACAAAGGGGGCGTGGGTGGCTCTGATTCATTCACATTGCTGTGTATACATCCATGATTTCCAACCCAAATTAACAAGACAGTAAAAGTAAAATGGAAGAACGTATTCACTCTAATCCATTATCACAAAGAGGTGAGTCCTCATTGCCAGACCTGTGGGGAGCACTATGGTCTTGGCTTCCCAGTTCCACTTGGTTTAGATCTACATAATGGGAATTATATTGATTATTATATGCTGTAATTGTTGTGTTGTTGTGTCAAGTGTTCCCTGGTGGCAATAACAACGTGTGGGCAAGATAGGAAATCTTGGGTTTCAGATTTGAGAAGAAGCAGGAAAGCAGAACCTCTAATGATGTATCAGCAGAGAAATCACTCAGAAAGAAGCAGAGGATCTGCTCTTTGAGTTTTGAGACAAGAGTGGAAAAAGAAAAAAAGGGGGGATTTGTGAGCAGAACCGAAAGCCCATGTTGGATGGCCCATGAATTGAATAAGGAAGTGTGTCTCAGACTCAGTAGTTTCTTCTAAATAAGAAAGTGTTCCAGTTTGGTGCACAAGAGAAAAAAACAAGATAAGGCGAGAAAATGGGAACTGTAATAAGTGCTGCGATGTCAGAAACCGTATAACTATTTTTGCTAGATAAGGAGCTAGTATGAACCTTCGAAATATATTGTAGCAATTTTGAAAACAGAAAGAATGTGAGCCAAGGCCTCGTAAGAGGGGAT